>JASSUY010016449.1:0-41937 GCA_032466535.1 Forpus xanthops | reverse complement strand
GCTTTTCTGTCAGCCCCCTGCGCTCTCCTCTGTGCTGTGCCCAATTGCACATCATGTCTTCTCATCGATTCCCATTCTCTTGTGGAGAAACCAATATCAGCTGGAAAATCAGTGTGCTGAGAATGGTGCCTTCTCTTCCAGCTCCTACTGTGTCACCATTTCCTCACCATGTACATTCATATTTTCCAGCTTTTCTGCTTTGCAATATATTAAAATCATGAATTCCATGGGGAAAATATAGTTTTTCAGTATATGATAATATTTATCATGAATTAGTACTTCAAAGTAGGCTCTCGTGTGTTCCTAACAATGTAGAAATACAGGGATTGCTGCTGACCTGAGAACACAATGAAGTTGGTGAGTAAAACTGTGTTCAAATTTTGCTGAAAAGATTTAAGTATATTTTATTTTTCAGGAATGCAGTGCTTTATAACACTAAGCATATAAGACAAGTGTGAATTAACTATTTAATTCAACTTTTATCTATCGTGTACATTGTAATGTCCTCTATGCTATGGACTAGTCTTCAGAGACTGATGTGGGAATGAAAGAAAGAATGAATCTTGCTAAGCATTCATCTGTTGTAGGAGTAAATTCAGAACAAAAGATACCACACTGGAACCTGTCAACTTCAAGGTTTCTCTGGGGAAAACCAGACTCTACGGATAATATTTGCTTTCTAGAAGGAAGAAAACTGAATCTGGCAACTGGTGATTAAATAGTGCCATGTCCTTCTTCCTGAGGAATCCATGAACGTAAACTCAATTTCCTCTCTGTGGTTCTGCAAAATAATCCATACTAAGGATTTACTTTGTTTACTTTGTTTTTGGGTAAATCTTTGGTAGAATAAGTTGCTGCACTCATCTTGAGATTAGTTCTCAGAACTGGCACTGAACCTGAACCAAAACCATGGAGTATAACAATACAGATTGCTTTTGACTACTTAGATCCAGGTCTGCTGATGAACTCTGGATTGTGTCATTAATTTTAAGTAAAAGTTCAGATCCAATATAAATGCCATATTATTTTTAGGGGGGTTGGTTTGTTTATTTTGGTTTTTTTTTTTTTTTAAACAAAAGTAAAAATTTTTTAGTTGCATGCTTTCCCAACATATTTTTGGACTTCCCATCTAAAATTGTCTTGTCTTGCTCTTTCTGCCTTTACCATGACAGAGATATTGAAATAGACAAGGTTTACTTATCTTCAGATTTGATATGAGCAATGGAATTATGATAAATTTGCATCCAAAATCAAGCAATTAGTTTGGGAGGAATGAAAGATTAATCATGGGAAGGAAGATGAGATGGAGATGAGTCTACCAGATAAATTATTCCAGATTTTTGATGGTGTCTATTTGTGAATGATAGAAAATTCGCAGTTCTGCTTTGGAAGAACTATGTGGCATCCACTATGCATTTGTTGCAGAAATAGTCAGATCCTCTACTCATTCCTGTGTTCCTCCAGCATAAAACAAAAGACCATCTCAGGCATGGCTGGATTTCATTGTGCTCAGAAACTTCATGATAAATGCCTACAAACTGTTGTCAGAAGATATAATTTCAGAAATCTTTCAGCCATTTTGACCTGGTTTAGCACGTAAAAAGACAGAGGACTTTGAACTCCTAACTCCTCTTCTGATTAGCCAACATGCTTGCATTAATACATATATTTGTAGCTGAGAATCTACTTCACTGTATTCCATATCTTTCAGTGCTGCATAAATGAACAGCTTAATAACTGCAAAGAACTCTTCAGGCATCTCCTAATGGTTCCTCTTGTTGCATGGAGGGAAAAGAATCCAGTTGTGAGGACACTAGTTAATTGTTTGGTCCTACCTCACAACCCAACAGGTGCTTCTTGTCATATGTTGTTCAAGTAATTTATTCCCTGTTCATGGAAGGTCTTTGCTGACTATAGTGGTGTACCTTGGTGGAATTTTATTGCTGGGCCAAAACCAATTTAGAGGTCTGTGGATGCCAAAATTTTCATCTGTAAAATTCTCCTGAAGTCCAGAATTCTACTCCTGTGCATAAAGAGAAGTATCATCATTTTAGCAGAAGTTAAGAATGAAGTGGTTTGATATTTCTTTGTTGCCTGGTTTAGCTGGGATCCAAATTCTGTGATGAAATCTCCAGTAGATCTGGTATAGTAGACTTATTCTGAGCTTGTCTTGGTAACTATCTAGCTGAGTTCAATAAAAAAATACATCATTGAAAGATCATACATGTTCCCCATTCCTGTAATGCAATTGTAAATGAGCACTCACTGCAGATGTAGAAGACCTACTTTCAATTCCTTCCTCAGCTTCAGGAAATATTTACCTATGTCCTTCACGTTTTAGCAGACTGTACTGTGTTGTGAGTCATCAGCTTTCCTCCTGAATTGCTGCCACAAGGCAGAAAGACACTCAAGAGCAGTCTTTACAGAAAGATAAATCAAACAAAATTGCAACACCAGGGTTTTACACATTAAATACAAAAGATACAGACTGTAATTAGTGGGCACAGTTCAACTTTAGACTAGACTCAAGTTTGAATGTACTTACAGCTGAAGGAAGACTATTCCTCTTCTGTTTGCCATGTCATGATTTCGGGACACATGGGAAGTGAATCAATGGCATAGTACTGAAACTCAATATCCTTATATTCTGCCCCCAGACAGGGTCACTATTTAATGTAATTGATTTAATTTTGTATAATTATAGGCCCATTTCAGGTATCTTTTTCATATTTTTTGCAACTTAATTTTCATATTCTGATTTAATGTTCTCAGGAAAGACTATTCTAAGTAATTGTGTCCATTGTAGATGTGTTGGTCTTTGGTGACTCATCTCTGTAGAAAAGTCACTAGAACAGTGTCCTACAAATGAGGCCATAGAAGTGGATCTTGTGGACAGTATTCATTTCTAGACTTAAAGGCCAAATACTCTCAACTGAGCTGACTGGAAGCATCTTTGGGTACAAAACCAGAGTATGGCTTGGACTCATGCCTCAGCAGCTGCAATGAGATATCTTTACCGCTCAAGCACTGCATTTTGGCAGAATGCATATGCATGCAGAAAGTAAAGATCTGCCAGATTCTCACATTGAATCTAGAATTATTTCTTGTTTCAATCGTGTCTTTCTTTCCTTGATGGTATCTATTCTGAATCATGGTTTCAAAGCTTTTCATCTGAGTTATTCAAAGACAAGCTGGTTCTCAAGTGCTTAAACCAGCTTGATGCTGTGTTTAAGATGACTAAGGATTGGAAATTCCCAGAATGGTTATGGGATGAAGGGAAAACAAATGGGTCATGACTATGTGTGAGTGATAGATCTGTATATTGAGAGAAGTCTTATTTCTGAGTGTACAACTTTTGGAAGAAAACAAATCTGATATAGTACTCAGGAATGTGATTAGAAAAGAATTATAGAATATCAAGGAGCAGAAAGACCTCAAGAAAAGTCTGAAAAGATGTAATCAGAGAGAGCAGATCACCACGGGTAAAACTGAATGTGACCTATCACTAAAAATCTTCCTTCAGTGACCTACAGGAGGAGTTTGTGAAACTTTGTTTTTCTCCACCACAGAGAAAAGCAGGACTAAGCCTGGGAGGATGTATATTTCTTTTTTTTTTTTTTTTTATGATGCCATTGCCTCAAACCACATTTATTTGAACACCAACAAAAAAACCTCATGTTTTGAGTCAAGCAAAGCAGTTTTGTCAGACCAGAGTTATCAACATATTTTTTAAAAGCTTAAATCCAATGTTAAAAATAGTTGTTAACATAACATGAAGAAAATTTAAATCAAAAACTTGAATAGATATTCTGCAATTTTTTGACAATTTTTATATATTGTTTGCTAATCAGCAAAAGAAAGAAAAATCAGCCTTGGAAAAACTATAAAAAAAGAAATAAACCAGCCATCAGCCCTGCGGAGAGCTTCTGAACACTGTGTAAAGTGCTAGATTCATTTACTTTTGAAAGATTTAGGATTTGAGGTGGAAATTATAGAGTTATCTCTGAATACCTGTGAAATCCCCAGGATTTTTTAAGATATTTCTTTCTTATTTCCTATACCTTGGTGGAATAGTCAGGTACAGACTAATTTTTCACAGATTATGTATTTTTATATTCTTTTGAAATTGCATTTTTATTTTGTGGAGCAGTTATTTTTTTCCATGTATTTTTAAGGAGGAAATTAATTCTTTAACTGCTGCTTAGAAAGAGAAAAGACATCTTCAAATATCCCTGAATTCTGATGAAAACTGGGAAGAGTCAAGAAACAGGAGTCACCTGAATCTTAGAAAAATTCAGAAATAGAACCATGTCAGAAAGAAAACTTTATGTTTCCCTCTCCCAAACAATATCTTATCTTCATCCTTATTTACATAAATATAAATGTGCAACCTTACTGGCCATCTCTATAATAATCACTCACCATTGTGGTAAGAATTTTGTAGAATGTATTTAGTCAGGTCTTATCCTTAAATAATTTTAAGACAAGCATATATTAAGAGCTTTATAAGTCAGGACCAAAACAGAACAATTAACGAAGCAGTTGAAAATATATATCAAAATGGAGGTACATATCAAAATGAAGAGAGAGAGGGACTTAGGATGCATAAATGAATGACTCTTTCAATCTCTTTCACACATTGATAGTTCCATTGCTGCAGGTCTGTTTTTTCAGTAATAGCCACTTCTAAAATCTGATATTGCTGCTGATATGGATTTTGAAGAAAGACAGATTTTTTTTTCTGAATATAATTTGCAATAAAATTCCAAATTGTGTAGAAATTAGGAATATCTTACATCCCTGGAGAAGCAAAGCTTCTGAGATGGAAGTAGTTAATTAAAGCAAGTGCTAAAATTGCATGAAAGGCACTAGAAATTGTGTCTGTCATTTCACTTTGGTGAAGTCTTTTGACAAACCTTACCAGTTTAGCTAAATCCAATCAGAATTTTCAGACTTTAAGTGGAAACATTCAAATTAGTTTAGTCCTCTGTTTCATTTGATCTGATAACTTACTAATGAGAGAGTTTCAGCTCCCAATATAATTCATTATTAGGGTTTTTTTGAACAAAGTTTTTCTCAAATGAGTCAAAATTTTGAAAATACTGTAATACAGATTTTCCACCAGCAAATAAACGTGGTCTTCCCAATGTCTGTATTGCTAAATTTCTTAAATTTATTTCATTCGTACTGTGTTGTTACTCAGTTTTTATGCTTACTTCTGACATCCTGAGTCACTCTTCTACATACTTGCAGAGATTTTAATCTTGACTGATTCACAGTTTTGACCTTCCTGTCCCAGCCCTGCCTCAACCATTCTGAGAAACAGTATGTTTGTATCCATCTTCCATATATCGATCTGTTCACAGTAGTATTTAATACAGAGATTGTTTTACTGAGCCATGTTGATGCACAAGTTTTTTCTCTTCCTTACATTACCAGTGCTGCAGACTAATTGCCAATATGGTCAAGACAATATCAGGAGAATTCTTTTTCATTTTATTTATTTATAGTAGAGGATCACCCAGCATTTTAGCAAATTCCCATTCTGCAAAAAAATCTTTGAGCTCTGTGGATCACAGTTCAAGAAATTTGTCTGCTTGATGTTGCAGGGGAAAACACTTCCAGGATTTTAATATTACAAACCCTGTTCTTCCCCTTCATTTTTCTGTCTGACCATTTTTATCACTTTAATCAGATTTTATTCAGGTTGTCTCCTTTTGAGTCTTTAAACTGGGAGCACTGACGATCATCTGAATGCAGTTTACTGTGTGGCTCTTACTGCTCTCATACTGCAGCTGTAATTTTTTAAATTATAGAAAATATCTGTGAAATATAAATACAGAAGTTAAATTGCAGTGACAGTGGAAATGAGGTCAATATAATAAACCAGCAGCACTAGATAGAATGTGAAGAATATGCTAGTGCATAATAACTGATGAAATCAGGTAATTCTGTTCTCAAAGCCATAAATATAAAGATTCTCTAAGTGGCAAAAGTTGAATTTCTCTGTATAATGACTAATAACATTTAGCTACATTTAAGAGGTTAGCTCAGCTGTTAGTAATGTAAATGGGAATATTCTGTTTAGTGTGATAGAAGGTGGGTAAGACTTCAAGTGCTCTAGGTTTTCTAAGCACTAAACAAGTACTGTCCAAATATGCAGAGCTCAAAAAAACTCTATAGAGAACGAAGTGCAACATGAGTCAGGGTGCCTTAAGGTTCATTTGCATGGAACACATTGCTTCACATCTTCTGGGGATCAGCTTATGTTGCCCTTTGGTTTCGTATGCAGTATGGGTGGGAGGATAGCACCCTCTTCCCCTACATTGATAGTAATCATGTTCTGAACAAACAGCAAGGCTGGGAACTCTGGGTACTTGGTACCTAAAGAACAGAAAGGTTTTTTTTGGTTTCTCTCTTGCCAGGGAAGAGAAGTGCTGTGTATACGTAGTAGGGAAGAAGGAGAGGATGAAAGAGGAGGGGAGACTGCGAACTCTCTGTTCTGGCCCCTACACAGAATCAGAACATGTAAACTTCTGGATCTGGAAATGATAGAGCTTTCCAGGTTTTGTCAGTTTAGATGGAGAGCAGTATAAAAGATATATGAAATCTTTTCTTTTCACAGGGTTGTCAGCTGATTCAATCCATACAGAATCTTGTAATTAAATGTTTAAATATTGCTGTATTGAAGTAAATGTTTGAAAGAGCAAATGAAGCTAAAAAAGCCAATATTACAAACTTTGATTCATGTAAATTGACTCTATCCATACAAAAAGTCTCACTGGCTTCAATAGCTAAAGACTAATTGGGTGCCTGAAGATTTGTAGTATCTAGGCTTTAACTAGTAAAATGAATAACTAAAAATCTAACACCACAAATCAGATGTGCTGAGATATAATTTAATTCCTTCTGTTACTGTGATGCATAGAGCCTCCAAACAGTTTTGAAACATTTTGCTGCATACAAACATGTAACAGTTTCTGTCCACAAATTATGCAGAAAAAGGCACTGCAGGAGGAAGGAAGTATTGTTTCACTGATGAAGAAAATAAGCCTAATGAGTGGTATACAACACTACGCACTCAAAATCATCTTTGGAACCTCGTATAAGCTACACAGGAACAAGTATAAGCATGCTGATGTAAGTCTATCCATAACAGAACTGATTATAATTTACCACCTTTTTTTAATGCATTTGATCTTATCAAAGATCAGATTTACTTTATTGTAAGATTTATGGCAAAACCACAAATTTGATCCCAATATAGAAATTAACCCAAATATTCTGAGTCAGTTCAGCCACAAACTCCTGTACCTCACCTTAGCTCCAAGAAAGGTAAAAATTTGTAAGAAAGTAAGTGTTACTAACACTTCTATAGAGGTACAGATGATGAAAGACATCAATTGAATTGTTTGCCAAAGGATTTAAAATCAGAGCGAAGACTTGGGTAGACAATGGACATAGCAGCTTTCCATTCTCGTCTGTTTGACAGTGCTAACTAAAATGGCGAGTAGTTAGTTGATCACATATAATACTGACCAGGGCCCATATCTTGCTATTCTTGCAAAGCTCATTATATTCAGTTTGCATTACTGGATTATGTATGCTTTGAATTGTAGGTGTGTGATGGTAAAATTCTGCATCCTTTGAGCATTTCTGATACTCTTCTTTCAAGTTTATTGAGTGAAAGAGGTCAAGTACCAAAATAGTGTATTCTTCTTCTTCTAAAGAATAATAAAGAGGCCATCTATCAAATTGGCAGGCTCATATCTTTTGTAACCATGTACAAAACACACTCCAACTGGATGAACAGCTGTCAGAGCAGTCTCTTGTCAGCAGGTGGGTTAAAGTTTGCTAATGCATATGTACATGTGCAGACGTTCATATCCTTATCTCATGAAGATCAATAACAGTATTTCCAAATGTGTTTGCAGTCATGGTTTATTCTGGATGCGTTAGCTTTTTGTTCTTTGGCCCACCTGTCTACTGCTATCTTTTTGCAATACATTTGTGCATCATGGGGAAAATATTCCATGAGTAAAATCTAGAGATATAAATAGTATAAGTGAATTTTGTTCTTTTGATTCCTTCTATATATATGAGGTAAACAATTTGTCTCTAACCATTCTATTGCTACATTTTTCAGGACATGTGTATTAGCTGGTTTCTGGTGTCTTTTAGCATCACTATAAATGTTGTAAACTATGCACCTCTTGAAAAAATATTGCAATCCTTCTGAGTCCAGAGTAAAGTTTTACTATTGAATCATTATTTCCTTGTGTAATTATTTTTAATTCACAAGACTTACATGGAGACAATGAAGAAACTGAAACTAGTTCAAATGATTTGGAAGCATCAATGCAGCAAAGGCCGTACTGGAGGGAAGGTGATGTTATGGACTAGGTCAAACTTTCTTTATGGCAGACCTGAAGAACTGCTCTATAAACATATTCCCATAACAAAGCTCAGGTAGTTATGAGTCTTCTTCTGTTGCAATGTCTTTGACATCGTGCTCTGAATTGCCTCCCAGTTTTACTTTCTGGAAAGCCAACAGTCGTGTTTGTTCCATCTTCCCTATGCAAAATGTCAACACATAAGTACTGCTACAACTCAAACTATGCAATTCTCAATCAAAACAGGTACCCTTACCACCTTCCTGGTGGGTATTTTTAGGATACCCATAGTCTGTAAATTACACACACTAACCAGCAAGTGATGCAACATCACTCCTCCAAATGGACAGGGAACATGATTTGGTAATCTCAAATGCTCAGCAATCTGAACTGCCCTTGGTAGAAGGATTCTGAGATTAAGTAATATATCAGTGGTAGGTGATCTTAATATGTCCTGCAGTAAATTAGACAAAATACCTGAAAAGAATCACATCATGCAGATAACTTACCTAAGCCATACATATTATCCACATGCGTTTCTCACTGTCTGTGGGCATCACCTGCAGAATCCCAAACCTCTACAGCAAGATACTGCCAGCATGTTAGTAATCGTGCCACTGAAAAATAAATGTAAAGCATAAACACATTCATTCCTACAGTTTGGCACAAATATATTTTTTTTTCCAATTAGACAAGATGTTCTGAGTAGCATAAATCCCTTTTACAGTTCTGTTTGGTTTGGTTTTTAATCAGCTACTTTCCTGAGCAGTGAATGCTCAACATTTAACTTTTTAAATTTCCTCATATAAAAGTGCCATCAATTTGCAAGGTGATTTAGAATGCAAATCATGAACAGTGTTCAATACTGCTAAAGATAGTCTTTTATGAAACAAGACCTTATAAAACTTTGTCAATATGCCTATTAAACACTTATTGACTGAATCTTTATAGAAGCCTTATTTACAAGGGACTAGTGTTCCCAGTATGAACCTAGATCACTGGGAAAGGCACAGGCGTTGATTTGTATTTTTCCTAGTGACTATCCTTACATATATAGTACTTATAACTGGAATAACCAGATACACACAAATACATACAGAGATGTGAAAAGTCTTGTCAAATCATGCCAAAAGAGGGAAAAAGATAGCATTTTCTGATCCATTTTAATAAAACTGTATTAAAAATTATAAAAAATGCAAAAAAATGATGATACATTTTAGAATTTGGAATTTAAAGAGTAAGCAATGGAACAAAAAAAAACCAGCAGCCAGGCGACCTGCCTGCAAAACATGTTTCACCACTTTATGAATGTTTATATTTTCTTGAGTCAGAAGCTGAGATGTTAAAAATCCTAATCTGGTTGAAATTAGGGGGTTTCGCCTTTGATGTCACTGGCAGCAATACTTCACCTTGCATGAAATCAAAAGGAATTTGATTAAGATATAGCTGACCAACATGTTAAATTAATCACCCAAAGGCAGCAACATTGTCAGTAATGAAACACATAGCATATCCAGATAACCTAATAATCCCAAAATACAAATGACCTATGCAATTCAGAACTTTTTCAGTTTTGGACATAACATTTTGGAGTTTAATTTTTAGCAAAAAAAAAAAAAGCCTTTAAATTTCCTGTCAATGGGCAGGAAAGAAAGCTTTGTAAGTGGCTTTATGCTAATTTTGACAGCTCAGTGTTCAGAGAATGTATAAGAAGCAGGTTAATCCATCTTTTTAGTTGCTTTATTATGTAATATCAACATAAAACAGCTGGATCAGGATTGAACAGCTATTTTAAAAACTATGGAAAACTGTTTATTAAGGATTTTTCTTCATTACTTCAGCTTTACGGCAACTTAAAGTCCCACTGAAAATAAAAAGGCGATTCAGGTTTAAGGTGTTGCTTGATATAAAAAACAGTCAGCCAGCCAGAAACAAATCAAAATATCTAATAACTACTACAATGGTGTCAATTAAACAAACAAACAAACAAACAAGAAAAAAAAAAAAAAGAACAAAACCAAAACCAATCAAAAATCCCCATCAAAACCCCAAAGCCTTTCATTAGCACTTTCATGGAAAGATATCTTTATCTGTTAGAATTATTTGGTTTGTAGCTCATCCAGATATATCCTTATCTATGGGTTACTGTGACTCTTGCATAGAAAGATCATCAAATATATTGCCCTTGTAGGGAAACTATCTTCTAAAATAACACTACCTGGAAGGTATCTCAATAAAAATACCCATTTTTATTTATATATATTTTGCAAATTCTAGCAATTCTATTGGTTTATTCCTTAAGGAATTATTGAAAACATTTTAAAAAGAAAAATGATTAATTATTAGATTAGCATTTTGAGAATTGAACCATTTTTTATTTTGAAAAAATTATTTTTCAGCAAAAATTTTTCTTCAGTATTATTTAAAATTTAAATTGTATTTTATATGCATTAAATCTTTATAAAACCCCAAACAACCAAAACAAGGAAAGCATTCAATTTTTTAAAAGCAAATGACTTTATTTAACTTGATTTTTTTTTTTCACCCAATCTGTATACCGAAAGTTTTGTTTCCAACTGCAGCAATGATTTTTTTCCTTGAAGTTACGGAACTGCTACTGCATTACAAAAAATCAAAACAAAGCAAAGCAAACAACAACCCCCCACCCAAGTTTATCTGTAGTTACAATGGAAAATTGAATCTAAGCTTCATTTTTGGCCCCAGGATCTATCAGCCCTCTGTATGCTGTATGCTGTTTAATATGTGTCAAATAAAAGGGGTTCACAAGTCATCTCCATATCTTGTCCCATGTGCAATCTAATTTGATGTACATACAGTAGCAACGTATCCTGTAGCAAGAAGAAAACTTTTGACCTTTTCTGCTTTTGGGGAATACATAGAGTTGGAGATTCATCCAAATTGTTCTGGGTGCACATGACATGATGCATGGTGCTAGAAATATTCCTTACCTCGGTTATCAGGATACTTTTATCAGTCAGTGACCATAGACTGACTCACCTTAACTAACCCAGTTGTTTAAGGGCAATATGTGACCCAAAAATGAACTTCCCTGCTATGAGAGCAACTAGTCTGCATGTGGAAAGGTTTGCTTTAGCAGTGTTCAATTCAGTTCAGAGGCTCGGTTGGGCTCTTATTTTATCTGAACCCATTCAACCGTTAATATGAATTATACTCTAGTTTTTGAAGTAAAAAAAAACTTCGTCTATTTGGCTTGTAATAATTTGGTTGTGCTTGGTATGTAAATTACGTACTGCTACCACACTTAGATGGTCAACAATTCTTATGGAGAGCAGAATCATTCAAATTGCATCTATTTGGTGAAAAATAAGCGTTGCTCTGCAAAGCCCATTTCACCTACCCACCCCATAATTAAAAACTTGCTAGTTAAAGATTTAAATGGGTTTAAGATTGGCATGGTGTCACCATTGTGCAAATCCTTTGTTAAATATTGAATAATAGTAAAATGTTTTAGGGTCACACAGTGTGTGATTTATGTGACAAAGCCCTTATGGGTTGTATTTGTCAAAGGCAGCTCATAATTCTAGACTGTTTCACTGAAAAGCAGAGGATATTTTTGAGATGGTGGTGGGTGGGAAGAGATTTGTTTTCTTACTGTATTCAGTGTGGTAAAGATTTCTCTCTGTCTTTAGACACCTCTCACATGAGGAAGCCAAGCCCTGGGGCTAAGCAAAAGAGATAGGGAAGGATGGGTGCCCTTCCCTTGCATTAAGCCACTGCTGATAACAGCTTTTTGATATATGCATAGTCTGGGACTCAATTAGATTGTCAAATAAAAGTAATAAAAATATGTCATTTTTCTAAACATTTTTTTATGTATGTAACAGTCTGAAGCTGTTTAAAACCTGAAGACTGTAGGCCATGTGGACTTCTGAAAGACTTGCACATGTGTGTAACTTCACATCATCTCAGAATTATTCTTCTGGGACTTTCTAAACAATTGTGTTCATATAAATCCCTATAGCTTTGTTAAAATATATATGTATATAAAAAGTAGGTAGTAATTTCCTTCCTCCACCCTCTCAAAAAATATATATAAGTTACAGCCAGAAATTATTGCTTGCATTCTGTACTCTAGGAAATACAAAGGCAAATTCAAAAAAGACTTGTCTCCTTTTCTTTCTCTAAAACACAATTTATTGCTTTAAATCATAAAAATAAAACAGCCAAATGTTGCATAAGAGACCCTCAGCAGAAATAAAAGAAAAGAAAAGGCAAAACTGAACTTCTCATAAACCAAAATCCCATACAGCAGAGCTTTCTACAGGACCATAATTAAATAATCCCTGAAGGACTTATGGAGGAGGGTATAAGAATACATAAACTTTCCAACATGATGAAAGAAAAGACCCTGTTATTATTATTTGATTTTATTTTTTAAAAGGAATGTGATAGAAAATACATACTTAAGGTGATCTGTATGTGAAATCTCCTCCATGCTGGGAATATGACTTGCACACAAGTCTCAGCTTTGATACACAATAAAACAGAAATTAGAAGATACCTTTCTAACTTGAAGTCTGCAAGTAGACCATGGTAGTGTTTTAAAAAGTACACCTCTTCAACCTCATAAAAAGGCCTTCAACTCTTCAGCAGGGCTGTTACTGCTGTGCCTAAGCATTTCTTCAAAAGATTTTTCCTTGAGCCTGAGATGTGAGATGCGATGATGGAAACTTCCAGCAGAAGGTCTATTTTTTAGGAGGTTCTTCACTTTGATAGAAGCCTTGTTCATTAAAACAGAAGAGGACTCATGTACCTGTGTGAGGCCGCCGATGCAGGCAGGCGATTACCAGAAAGAATGACTGGGAAAGGTAAGGGTATCTTGCAATCATTTTACTTTCTCAAATGCAAAAGCAAACTATCAGTGAGGCATTTTATTTTGAGCTTTGTGAATTATCTTTTGTCATTTTCCTTCAGGAAGATTCACTTTTGATGAAACAGCTTTTCTCAGACAGAAAAATATCTCACTGGAAAAACATTTTGAACTTCTCAGACTCGTATTTTGAAAAGTAAAATGCTGATAATCTTTCTACTAAGCCTCAAGATATGGGAATCACCCCTCCTTATGTAAATGACACAAAAGCATCTGATCTTCTATAAACACTAGTCCGCATTAGAGCACTTGGGAAAGGGGTGGGCAATTTAGTGGAAATCTAAAAGGATGATTTCAACTTTTTGACAATTTTTAATGCGCAGATTTAAGAATACCACTTTTCAGATTTTTTTAGGGGGTAGGGTGTTCTTGTTTGTTTATTTGGGGTTTGTTTTGGGTGTTTGTTTGTTTTTGGGTTTATTTTTTGCAGTCACTTATTCTCCCATTTTAATTGAAAACTTACTGAGGACTTCTCTCTCATTTATTTGGGACTAATGGAGAATATGGAGCTGTGTCACAGTTTTGCTTGTAAATCTTTCCAGTAAGCATCCCTTGTAAAAAAAAAGAATTAATTATTAATTGTACAGATGTCAAATGTGCGAAAAGCTTTCTAATGTTATTTTTCACTATAAAGTTAGAAAAGTTACTGCATATAACACACAGCTACAGATTGGGCAGGGAAGAGATTCAGAGCAGCCCAGAGGAGAAGTTCTTGGGGATGTTGGTTAGTGAGAAAATGAACATGAGGCGGCAGTGTGCGCTTGCAGCCCAGAAAGCCAACCGAATCCTGGGCTGCAACAAAAGGAGAATGACCAGCAGGTTGAAGGAGGTGATCCTGCCCCTCTACTCTGCTCCACTTGGAGTATTGTATGCAGTTCTGGTGTCTTCAACAAAAAAAGGACATTGAACTGTTGGAACAAGTGCAGAGGAGGGCCACGAGGATGATTAGGAGATTGGAGCACCTCCCGAATGAAGACATGACAAGAAAGTTGGGCTGTTCGGCCTGGAGAAGAGAATGCTATGTGGAGATCTCATAGCAGCCTTTCAGTATCTGAAGGGGTCTTATTAGGGATGCTGTGGATGGACTGTACGTTAGGGACTGTAATGATAGGACAAGGGGTAGCAGATTAAAAATCAGGGAAAGTTTAGATCGGATATAAGGAAGAAGCTCTTTACTGTAAGGGTGATGAGGCACTGGAATGGGTTGCCCACGGAATGTGTGAATTCTCCATCACTGGCGGTGTTCAAGGCCGGACTGGACATAGCCTTGGGTGGTATGGTTTAGTGTGAGGTGAGGTGCCCCTGACCATGGCAGGAGGGTAAGATTGTTCTATGATTCTATGATCTTAAGGTCCTTTCCAACTCCAACTATTCTATGATTCTATGATATAAAGTGAAACATGACTCCACTTCTTATGCTGGCAGAGACGACTCAGGTTTAGTTTTGCTTGTCTAGCATCACAATTTCATTGATGTCTTGCCTGGGTCTTTTAACTTAATGATATATCCCATTTCCTTTTTTTTTTTTTTTTTGCATCTGGTTTTAAAATTATGTTGATAAGGCTGCTCATGATTTCAATACTGGTACTACCTAAATTTGTAAATTGGTCAGTCAAAGGTGGCAAGCTGAAAAGGATCAATGACAATGGAAATTGTCCCCTGATTAAGAAGGGTCTCAAGCTGCAGCAAGAAAGCAGCTTTCTTATGAAAATAAACTGAATTGTGCCAGATTCTTCATCAAATGCCCAAATTTCTAAACTCTGTAGGGATGATTGATGACAATCAGTCATTTTGCCTTTCTGTCAAATCATCTGTGGCAATGCAAGACCTGGAGGACCTACAGAAGTATAGGAGTGAAGATGTAGTGAAACCCATGAGGAGTCTTCAAGCCACAAGTAAGAAAATCAGTTGTGTATGTACTTCAAAGACCTGGTTCTCAATCCAACTCCTCCCAGCCTTCTTGTCGTCACAAGAAGCATCTGTGGACAAAAGGAACAGGAATAGTATGATGGTTTTCAAACAGTTTTAGAAATACTTTCTTTTTTCTACACTTTCCTGTTCAATACCACATGAAGCCAGAGTGAAATTCAGGAATTAAAACTGACCACAGTGAATCTGGGCCATATTTCAGGATCTGACATGGCTCCATAACAATGGAAAAGTAAATGAACTCTTTAAAACTATCCTGACATTAATAACTGAAGGTATAATAAGTCCAAATCAGACTCTGTGGATAGTTGTAGTTTTTTCCTGATATCATTCCTTTAAACTATATATGAATATACCAGATAAGCATATTGTGGTTCTAATTTTACCCCCAACTAAACCTGGTTTAATTCCAGGTTTTTTAATTTAAAAGCAGTTGTTTCTGGAGGTGCATTGGTGCAGCTGCCAGAGGAAAAATCACTCAGCAAATTGAGAACTATGCTGAATATATGTATTTGGTCCTTGGTGTAACCGTGCTGCTTTGCTTAAGCACGATACTGTTATACTGCGTGGAGTTTGAGCTGGAATGAAAATCAGTACAATTCATCTCCGAATTAGATGCAGTACCATATGTGTTGTCAATTTATCAGTACACCAACAAAAATGAAGTGTGGAATGGAAGTAGCTGGAAGACAGCATGTGGCTGTAAGAGTCAGCAAATACTGCAGTTAGCCGATTCAGCCAACTACTTCTTGACACATCTCTATCTTTCGAATTATTGACACATCTTTAGTCATATGGAACTAATATTTAAATGTTACCCTTCAGTCCAGCACACACAGTGGCTACAGAATTCTTGCCTCTGAATAGGTTGAAGAATTTGAAGAGAAAGTGTTACTACACAAACTGTGCTTCTCCTCTCTGTAAGGTCTGAAATGAATTGTAGTCAGTTCTCCATTCTAACTGTCCAATCAACTTTAATGGACAGTCTACAGTCATAGTAAAAAACTCTTTTGCATTACTTCTTCACAGAGTTATCTATTTACTCCTAGACTGGCATCTTCTACCTGCTGCTTTACTATATTGTTTTTTTTTTAGGGGGGAAAGAGAGTGGAGTAGAATAAAATTTTGATGTATTTGTTTAATATTTCATTGCTGAGCATTATATTATGCTATAGCAAGTTATGTTACATGAATTGATGAAAGCAAGAAACAGAGCAGTGCAATATAATTTAAAAATAATTAAAAAATCCCTAAAGCGGAAGAGATATGAAGAAACCCATTACAAATCCAGACCAACTTGACAACTTTCCTGTGCTGACATTTTTAACTATCTCCTCATTCCATCCTCTTCCCATCAAATTCAGAAGAAACACAGTCATGCAGGGCCAGATTTTAAAAAATGTTAGATACCTAACCTTTTAAAATCTGATCCATAACTCCCACTATTGTATTTCTTTTTCAAATTCATTTTATAGCAACCATGACTCCCTCAGAACCTGCTTACTTCTTTCATAAAGGCCACTTAGAGGCATCATGTAACTCTAGTGACTCACCACAGTGCCTTTTCAAGGCAGAAAAATCATGACACACTGCTCATATATATAGCACAGTTCCATATTACTGATTTTAGATTTAATTTTCTTGGCTAGAACTGAGTTATTGGATGGACACCATGGGATGCCAAATTTACAAATTGCCTTGCAGCTTGAGAGTCTATGAAGAATCCTGACTGAAGTGTCTACGACTTTCTCAGCCCACGTGAATATTTGGGGACCTGCCAAGTGATCCAAAGATGTTCAAAGCAATATATGAATATGCTGAAAATTGCACTGTGGGAAGAATTGGTAGTACAGAAAGGGGGCAAAACACACACAGCATCTTCCCCAGGGAAAGCAGAGATGGAAATGATACAAGATATGTATATTTGCAGGCTACCAGTAAACTCTCGTTCCCTTGCCCTTCAGGTTTTTATCTGCTGTGAACAAAGTTTACTGTATTGTAGTCTCCAACAAAATGAAATTTTTCCTCCCTGCTAAAAATGTTGCTCTGGAATTAAAGCAAATGTGTTCATCTGATAAAGCAGAGTGTATGTAGGAAAAAGATCAGAATGCAGATAATCCAACTAAAACTACAGCTAGTTAGAAAAGACACCATGCTTCTATCACAATTTCCAATGCAAACCTTCCTCTTCAATGCAGATAAGTTTTACCAGCTTTATAAATTTATATTAAAATAAACCCCAAGAAACAGCACTATTTAAAAAATTAAACTTTTATTTGCAAAGATAAAGAACAAAGAGTCTTTTAGGTTCACAGTGTTGAATCACATCAGCAACAATTTCAAATAGATTTTTCTTTTTATTTTATAATCTTGAATGTAGTCTATAAAACTAGGTTGGATGCACATTTTTTTGTCCTGCTAGCCTGAGACCGGTCATCCATTTGTGTAAACCAGAGCAAAACCAAATGTTAATGTGTACCAGTTGAGAAGTGGGCCCAAAACTGCAATTCTCAGCTTCTTTGACGCGTTAACTGAACTGCCAAATGCAAACAAAGATCATATGTTATTTTTCAGTACCATGATTTTTCTGTAAACTAATTCAGGGGAAAGATTTACTTTAAGGTATTTAGTTTAATACCATATTTTTAGTCTAAGTTAATGGAAATTGTGTGTTCCCTCACCAAAATGCATATGGAACTTTGGTTGCTAATGAAGGAAAGAGGCTTAAATACATCAATTACAGCAGGGACTATTGCACATGTAGCTGAGATACATGGTCCTCTTCGAAGATCTACCAAATGTAGCTCACACTTGATGTGCCACACTCAGGTTCTTGCTGTATCGGCACTTTGCAAGGGAAGCAGAGATGAGACACTGTAGTAACGAAGACTTAAACCTTCACCTCAAAAAAACCCAGACTCAGATCACAGGAAAATTGTAAGGACCAAAATCTGTAAGCGGTTCATAAGCACTGAGAGTTGTTAATCTATGGATCATTCTTAATTTTAAAATATGCATTAATAACTTTCTGGACTTCAGAATTAGTAATTATGAAACTTCCTCAAATCTCAGATTATAAAGGAAATCAGTAACTCCTGCATTTATCTGAATTTTTTTGTAGTTCTCCTTATATCAGGACCATTTTTTTTGAACCTGTTTAACTGTCATGGGAGTACAAGATCTGAAATAAAATCATGATATTGAAAATCAAGATCTCTTATCCATAGGAAAAACATAAAAAGAAGAAAACCACATAAAAATACTTTCTCTAGCCTAGTTTTCTGAAATAAGTCCATTTTAAGCAGAAGTTGTGTCATTAAGTCAAATAGTCCTGATTTTTTTTTTCCTAGTCATATTTTGAATTTACCTAAATGCCACTAACAAACAGAATGACTTGTGCTACTCAATTTATTCACCATATGCACACTCTAAATCACATACCTCCTACATTCATTTGCTCCTCTCTAGTTTCCATATTACCAGAAACAACAATTGTTTTCTTTGCACCTTTCACATGCTACCTATAATTTCACAGGGCTCTGCCTCATCTCTTTTAGGGGTTTAACAGTCCTAGTCTATCTTCCCAGATAAAGAAGTCTTTGATTTCCCTTACCATTCTTCCCTTTACACTCTTTCTTGTTCTACCGAATGCCAACTACTCCAAGCTCCACTAAAACCTAAATCAATGTATTTATATAATCACTTGTATTTTATAAGATATTTTCCAAGATTTCACTAGGAATTTGTTGCTCAAATAGTTCTGTATTAAGATAAATATTATAATATTCACCAACTATTCTACTCTTTTTTCATTCTGTGTTAATTGAAAAGATCTAACTAAATTGCAGAATCCTGACCATGCACAGATCTTGCTATAATTTGTAATGTAGCTGGACAAATATTAGAAGTGAGGGTTGAATTAAATAAGTAAATAAATTAAAAAAAATACCCCCAAAACAAACAAACAAACAAAACAAAAAACAACAACAACAAAAAACAAACAGCAACAAAAAACACAACCAAAACTCAATCCTCTGGAGTTTGTCATATGAGATCCGTTTGAAAATCATACTGAAGTAATGCAAGGTGAAGTACAGGAGATGATAACTTAAAGAACTGAAGAGATATCCAAGTAGAAGAAGGTATTTTAAAAGTTGCAAATTATAATGCTAAAATGTATATACATGGCTAATGATTGTCAAAATTCTATAGTGTCATACAGCAGTGAAAAATTATGAGTGTGATTTTGGTCAGCTTCTATAGGGGGTGTTATACCTTTGATGTAGGGAGGCAAAAGCCCATCTTTGTGTGCACAAACAGAAACCTTACTTAAAGGAGTTTACTTGACTTTGTGCATGATCCTGGATCATGAAGGAAGTCAGCTAGAGAAATATAACAGTAAAGAAAAAAAGTTTGGCTAAGACATGAGTAAATGGAAATGGAAGGGAGGTTAGCATGGCAACCATCTTCTTCATCTGCAATTGATGAAGGCAATATTAACACTGAGAAGAAAAAGAAAAATTTAAGATGGTACAGATTTCTTGGTAATAGTATCTATTCTGTTGCAGTGTAATTTCATAAGGCAAATCACCTGTGATAGTTACAAAACAGAGTGGACCAAACACTAGCAAGTGTACGCTCAGGAACAATACTGCAGTGGCATGAAAATACATATTCCATCTTTACCTTCTGTATTATTATCTGCAGTCTGCCTGCTTCCCATAAAAAATAAATAGCCTCCATATCTCAGAACAAATGGATCCCAGATTTTTCACAAAGCTTGAGATAGTTCACTGAAAAGCTCTCATTTCCCTTCTACGGAAAAAAGAATTGGAGAGTGCCCATGACAAACTGAGGTCCTCTTTATTTTCTGCCCGTTGTCATCCAAAGTAAATCCTCTCAGTAGGGAAGCAAACTGGGAGTCTAATATTCTGTCTAGAATCAGCTTTCTACCCTGGTCTGATAAACTTGCTCACTCTTTCAATGTCTACTCAGTGTCAACTTTCAGAAGTCAACTAGGAAATTGCCTCTTTGACATGAAGCAGCAATGTACTACCAAAGCCTTCTCTACACTGCCACAGACATGCCTTTTATTTTAAAATGTCTCCTAGAGGTTACACCTTAAAGTACCTGAAGGTGAAAAGAGATTAACATTTAAACATCTGTAAACATTCTAGGTATATATAAACACCATCTAATGTATCTTTCTTGGTTCCCTCTACCAAGCTGTATTTCTACGTTACCAGCATTTTTACCGGTCAGAGAATTCTGTTGTGTCAGTATCCAGTCAAATCACCTCCTGCTTTGAAACTCCCTGCAATTTTCTTTCAGGACCCCACACAGAACAAAACCCCATAGCAGGTCCTCACTTCTTTTCCCCATGTGTCCACTCATCACTGTGTTCACCTTTCATAGCAGACACACAGAGAAGAATGACAGCCATGGAGGGAGAGGAATATCAATTGCTGTGGATAAATCAATCCATCACAAAAAAAAAAAACACAATTCTGCCATGAAACTTAATCACTAAAGGTCATGTCGGGGAGTGAGGAACAGATTAAATTAGCATAGTATTAGATATGGAAAATGATTTCTGTCAAAATCATCTTTACCACAATTATAATATGTTAATTACGTATTTCATTAAGGAAGTTGATTATGGTTCACAGATGAAATCATGCAGACGAAGACACCTGGAAGGAAGCACTAGAGCCTGAAGCCTCTTCTCTCTCACTCTCTCACACACACACCACATGCACACACACATGCACACACACACAATTAGGTACACACACTCTTATCTAGAAAAGCTTTTCCCAATATACTTCAAAGATTATTAAAGTGCAGCTGTGTCTGGTTAGGACAGAAACTCAGAGAAATAAAGGAAAGTGTGGTACAGTACATTCATTTTCCTTCTATCAGTACTTAGAATGAACTGTTCATTTTAAGACTATAACATCATCTGCCTCTGGTGACATATTGGTGGCATCTAGTACTGTGGGTAAAGGATTTCAGCACTGACTAATGAGATGGTGGCTGTGCGTTCTTTATAGGGAAGAGACCATTCGGCAAATTTTAGCCGAGCTATTTGAGAGAGATATCATCAACCATATGAATGTCATACACTATCTTCCCCTTAGAAGTGGCTGCAGTTAATTTACAGGGAGTTTGGGTACTTGGGTACTGTGAAAAAGTAACATCAATCAGCAATTGCTTATATAATTTCTCAGCCTTCTTTTCCAAATAATTGAATTGTTTGCTCTATTTAGTGAATAGAGCAAGATCTTTAGTGATTTGAAAATACAGACTCCTTGTTTTGGCTAGAAACAATGCATCCAAGTCCCATACCCCATAAATGCTGGGAGATCAACCCAGGAATTTTCACATGTCTATGAGTCTGTGTATGCGTATGCGTGTGGTATGTGCGTAAGTGCAAGACAGAGAGGAGTTGTAGCCTACTTAAGAAAGGGCTGATTTTATTCAGTTCTGACTAAAGGAGCAGCAGAAGTGGAATAAATGGGGTACTCAGTACAGGGAAGAGAGGAGATTATATGTATTCCTCCAAAAAAAAGGTCCTAGAGATGCCCCTGGGAATGAAAACGTCTGAGCCTCAGTCAAATATAATTACCTCATTCTCATATTTCCTAGTGAGTGAGAATGCATCAATGCTTGTGTGCCCTTGTGCTGATAGGTTTTGCCACACAGAATAATCATTGTTGGAATTAAGCATAATTGTCAAGAAAGACTTGGTCATCATGAGAGACACTGTCTCATACAACTGTCCTTTTGCTTTCCAACAGTAATTACTTTAGTAATTAATCTCTGTCATTTAACTGCATTACATTTTGAAAAGAGAAAATGGAAGAAAGACCGATTCCTGACTAATTTACATCACAGTTTAAAATCCTAGAATAGGGTGAATCAAATGTCAATTTTAGCCCTTTCACAGACTGCTAAAATGTTCTCTTTCTAACATCTAGCATGAGCACAAATTAAGTTAGCTTTCTAAAGTTATCTTCATAGTATCTGCATTACTTGAAAGTTTCCACTTCAGGTCTCTTAGTTGTAGGTACACACTGAGATGGAGCCCTGATCAGGAAAAGGTGGATCACTGCCTACAGAAATGTCATTTCCACTGCTAGTCATCATGGTAGGCGTTGCTTACCAGCCATGCAGCACTTGTGAATGCCCACATTATGCAGCACTGGCCATGTTTTCAAACATGGCAGCTGATTGAACACTGCCAGTGTTTTTGCTGAGCCAGTGTTTTTGCTGAGCCATGTTGGTGAGTCAGAAATGCTGAGCATCCCTAGTTTCAGTTGCACTGATGCCCAGAATGCTTCTGAAGTTGAAGCTGAAAGTGGGTGTGTGTTGATATCACCTGCATTCTTGCTCTTTAAAGCATTTTAAAGCTGCTTCACTCATTTGCAAACTTTGAACATGTTTTCCTGTGCAAAGAAAGGTTATATAGATGACAACAGTCCCTTAATTCCAACTTTCAGAGGGCTATAATCTCAAGGGTTTCACTGTGTAAAATGACTGCAAAGTCAGTCCCAGATGCATCCCAAAAAGTACCTTAGAAAGACAAAAATATTGTTTCTTTTGGAGACTAATGGGAGTATTATTTTTATGATTGATCATTTTCACTCTCACTGGTCTTCATAGGAATCTGACTCAAATGAGGCTGGCAGGATTTGACCTACTATCAGCTCAGAATCATATATGTGAGCCAGGTAAGGTATTGCCATAGATATAGTCAAATATTAGATATTGCACTCAAAGCGAAACATGCTTGTGACAGAACTGCAGGGTTTACAGTAAAAGCATGAAATCTGCCATGATCTGAGGTTCTGAGGGTATGACCTTATAAAGATGATCGGATACTGGTCCAAAGCCAATTTCTTTCCTTTCACCAACAGTTCCATTATAGCTAGAATGAATTTTATAGTCCGTGTTTTTCTGAACTTGATTGCTTTAAAGATAGAAAACAAAGAAAAATATTAAATCAATGGTTAGAGCTTTTCTTTCCTGTCTTTTCTTTGGGAGAGTGGGCAGAACATTTTTTTTCCCAGTGTCTTGCTTTCCTAAAAATTTAATGGATGAATAATGACAAGTTGAGGTTGCATGAAAATAGCTATGAGCAAAACTCCAAATTACCTTAATAGATTTTTTTTTTTTCTAAATAAAAAAAAAAAAAAAAAAGAATGGAAACTTCAGGATTTGGCTTACTGAGTAGGGGTAAAAGATTTTATGTGGGGTAAATCCCTATAGCACCACAAATTTCCGATCCACAGAATATGCTACCCAGACTCTTGTGGAATATGTGTGCCTGTGAAAACACAGCTCTGGAGTGAATCCTAACTCTGCTGTTTTGTCGACAACCAAGTGCTTCCTTAACAAGCTAAAGGGAATTTTTATTTCAGTTGCTAAGTAAAGAAACACAATGTATGAAAAAAATTAACAAAGATGTGGGTAGGGTAGTAAAGAAGCAAGGATTCAGTTGTGACTGTGTAACAAGAGAGTCTTAATGTGGTACATGAGGAGGAGTTGGAGGATGTAAAGAGCTATGGGAGAAAAAAATGAAACAAAGGTGATTACGGTAAACAGTTATTTTCCTGTCTCTGTCCCCCAACTGTATCCAAGGCCCTTGTGAACACACTCTTTATAATATGCCCTTAAACGTCACTGGGCTTTCAATATCAGCCTTATAGGCAGTGTATTCTACTGATTTGCATTGCTAATTATTTTGTACTAAATTTAGTTTATAGTGATAAAAAATATCAACATGATGCTTTACAGCATCTATGTAATCTGAGCTTTCTTCTTGCAGGACTATTTCTGGGTTATGCAGATAAAATGGCCCCTTGAAACAATTGTGTTTTTTTTTTTTTTTCCTTTTCCGTTTTGTACCCATTGTGTGATCTCACTGCTCCAGATGTGTTTTCACTGAGGTTCCTCAGCCATTCTCCATCGCTTTCTAGAAAGGAGAAAGGGGGATTAAGAAGAGTGATTGACAAGAAGGGGGCTATTTCTACAGGCCCGGTGCATCATGATTAGAACAAGCTTATGGTCTGCATACGTACATGGAAAAATCTCCCAGCAATTGACCTGCTAAGTGAATATATATTAGAGAGCAGTAAATAGAAAGGCTACGAGGTTTTAGTTAACAAGAACTGACTGATACTTAAAAGCCAGGTTCAGCCCCCCTCCCTACTCCTCCTCAGTGCTAGCTTGTTATCCTTTCACACTGGACAATACAACAGCACGTCTGTCTCTCCCCCTCTTCTCCCCAAATCAAAGATCAAAGGCTGCATTTGTAAAGCAAATAGTTGGAGAGCTACAGCCGGGTTTGATGAAAACCCACTCCAGGCCTCTTGGGAGATATTACCTTCCTCATTATTCCACTGATTGGCCTTATTTCATCCAAGGATTACTGCACATTCTCCTGACGGCTGATGAGCAGCTTCATGAATATACAAAATAATCCGGCGGCACTGGGCCAGCACTGATTATTATTGTGAAACTCGGAGGAGCAGCTTCAAATGAGCTGCTGGAGACTGTGGAACTCTTCCTCCCCGTTTTCCATCTGATTTTACCACAAGGATCCTTATTAGGCTATTTTTCACATGTCTGTGAAGAGAAGGAGAAAGAGAGAGAGATATTGCATCTAGTTAAAAATGATCAGGGAATTCTGGGTACCAGATGTTTTTTGCTTAATATTGCAAAATGGCTTTTATTAGATTACACTAAGCACTTACTAACTACAGTTAAACTGCTTTGCTGAGAAACCTGATGGGAATGCTGCCCTAAATAGCTTCCTTTTATTTATTTATTTTTTTGGGGAGCTTCATCTTGTGTGGGTGTGCGGGCAGGCACTGACCATGTCAGTGCATGCACAAGTAGACCAGTGCACAAGTAGGTTTGCCTGAGATGACCAGAGTACTGGAACACTGTGCACAGATATAGTGATTATGGCCTGCAAGTCACCCCAGGAGTAATGTGACTTCAACCTGCCCTCCAACGCCTTTGGCCAAAGACCTCACCCAAGTGCTCACAAAACTGCCAAAGCAGATAGAAGGTCTACATTTTCCAATTCAGCCTAGCAGAAACAATGATGAGGCAAAGCACCTCAAATCAGCACCACAACCAGTCTTTCCTGACAAACTCTGGCTCTACATAGGAGCCATTTTGTGGTAGATACTCTTTCATCTCATCCTCCTCTTTTTACTTATTTTCTGGTTTGGTTTTTTTTTTTTTTTTTGTTTATAAAATGATGCCCTCAGGCTGTTTAATAGCGTGACTGGAAAAGTTGATCCACTTGCATTCTTGCTGTTTAGGATGCGGCCAGGTAGCTTTGCACTTGACAGAAGCCCTTCATCTTCCAAGCCTTTCATCTCAATTAAGTCAAACAAGAAGTTTCCTCTCTTGGAGGCCTCTCTCAGCCTCAGCACCAAACAGAGTGACTGATTTACAGTGCTGCCAATTTAATATCTAATAAACGGGGACCCTGTAATTGTCATTTACAGTTGGGTGCACTTGTTTTTAGTGATTGTGAACTACTGAACTGCCCCGTGCTATAAATGTCATATCCTACACTTTGTAATATGTCACATGAAATAAAGGACTGACACAAGTGATTCTCTGCTCCCTCGAACCCTGTTAACCACAATTAAACCACTTTTTAACCAGGTATGTTAAAATTTCTCAGCAGAGAAGTCAGAAAATCTGCTATACTTCCTCTGACAGTGACCTGCTGTCTCCTCCTTTCAGAGGAGATAGGCTAGTGGCTCACCAGAGAGACCAGCTGTTAACCCTTTCTGGAGATGCCATGAACTCTACCACGTAGCTGTTGGGTGCTTTCGAGCTCTTGTTATGGACTAAAGGTTATTTCTTGCTATGCATTCAGGTTTAAACAATTTTTACATATATATTTTATTTGAAATTGTCAACGGATAGTATATTGGCCACTTTTATAAATATGCTTAATAATAGATCAGATGGTTTGCCTTGCTGGGAATGAGCTGGGGGGGAGAGACTGACGAGGCAGCCGTTTCTTTTTCTTTAAGTAGTGTCTTGATGAACAAACCAGTGCTACATTTTAAACAACGCTTTTGCACTGAGCTACCCCTGCACGATAATTTAATGAATCTACATTTCATGTCTGAAGTGATAAGGATGAAATATTTTAAAATAACCAAAAGGTAGATACACCAAAAAAGTCTGATGCAACATTAAATGAATGTAGTGTAACACATTATCTTTGCTTCTGCACATCCAAAAAGTGCAATGAACTAAAACATTGCATTAAGCCAAGAATAAAGCTAAAAATTAAATTGGCTTAGAAAGATCTAGTGTAGTGGTTTATGCACTAAGAACACAGTAAATTTGGTCATTTAATAACATTCTCTTTACCTCTGATACACACATTAAAAGCAAACCAAGACTCATGATAAAAATTCAGAAGAAAAGGTCTGAGCTGAACTTTGGCATTTTATATGCTTATCTCTTTAAACACACAGTATTAATTGTTGCTTTATTTACTGTATAGTTACTCTCATTGTCTGTTGTTCAGGTGGTGTGAATACCCTGAGACATGAAATATAACAAGGTCTGTTACAGATTAAAACAGGATCTAATAAAGAAGATGTATTCAAAAATATAATACTGCCCCTTCAAATCAATAAATAAAGACAAGCATTTCATACACTAATGCATATATCTATGACCATTATAAATTAGTTGCTTGCCAGAAAATACACTTCTTAGCACAAGTGCCATTATTTAAAGTTGTCTGTTTAATGCACACTTAGTATATTTTCTCATCCAAAGCTGCACTGCATAATTAGACAACATCCATTCTTAAAAACTAAAGTAGATGCCAAAAATGTAATACATAAAGCATGACGTTTTACAAATTTACATCTTCAGAAGTTATGTGTGGTTTCACATAGAAAAAAATTGCAAAAAGACCACTATATTATAATGACCCGGGTTTCATCTTAGCTTGCTCCATCTGTCGGCTGGCAGTAATGTAAGTTATAATGCACTCATTCTTATTCAACTTCAGTGAATGGGCATTTTCCAAGGTAGTTCTATTAAGTGGACAACTAGATAGGTGTCTTAATAGTTTGCTGAATTATGGTTGTTTAAGTCTCGGTTAGATCAATGGGTTGATTGCTGGTTCTTTTCCCAGAAGGCATTTATTGTCCTCCGAGGTAAGCACAGATTTCTGTCTGTATTCTTAGCATGGATGGGTCTCCTGCAACTTACTGGTCGTATGCAGCAGAAGCTCTCACCAGTTCCAGTTGGGACCCCTTCAGAGGGGTCTTCTACCCCCACCCTACGCAGAAGGGTGAGGGTGTCTGTCCCCTGCTGCTCTTTTTCAGCAGTATGGAGCAGCCAGCCTGATGAAGGTTGCCTTGGGGAGTGCTGTGACACAGTCCTCTGCTCTCTCATGGTCATTCTCCCAAACGACAGGCCGTAGCAGATCAAGCAGAAGGGAAATGTGGGTCTAATGAAGGATACAGGGGATCTAGTGACAAAGGACAAGGGAAAGGCTCAGTTGCTCAATTCTTTCTTTGCCTGAGCTCATTGGCCAGGTCCTCTCTCGGGCTTCTCAAATACCTGTGGTGGGTGGCAGTGGCTGGTAGAGTGAGGTACTGCCTGCACAGAAATATATCAGACTGTGGATTGAACATCTGGTGGTCTTGAGAAACCAGACCAGTCTTACTGTAGAACTGTTCTTCATCCTACTGAAGAGCTGTCAAAATCAATGACATGGAGAAAGACCTGTGAAACTACAAGTCAGTCAGACTAATGCCAGACCCTAGAAAGATCACGGACCAATGTTTCCCAGCACCCTCTGCCAAGTGCATGGAGAACAGTGAAACAACATGCTGGTGTTTAGCAAAGGCAAATTGTGCTTGAACAACTTCATTATCTTTTTCATTGAGATAATTGGCATATTAGATAAGGGGAAAAAAATGGATATCATCTACCTTGACTTTAGCATAGTTCTTGGCACTGCCTCCTTGGTGACACTGTAGACAAATTGGAAAGCTATAGACTGCAATAAAGAGTGCATGTTGGGTGAAAAACTGGACTGCTAGGCTTAAAAAATAATGGTCAGTCTTTTGAAGGCCAGGTGGTGGATAGTTGTTGGTACCATACTTCAAGGACTGATACTGAGGCCTGTACTCTTTGTTGTCTTCATTAACAACCTGAGTGATTTTATCAAGATTCTGGATGACACCAAACTCAAGAGTGGGAATAGGGGTGGAGGCTGCCAGTGGAGGATGGGAACAGGGCTGCTAGTCAGAGGGACAGGCTGCTGAAAGGAGATGACAGAAACCTCTAGGTTTCGCTGTCTAGGACAGTCTTAAAAAGGCGTCAGTGAATCCTAGTAGACAAGGTCAGTATGTACCAGAAAGTAACTATTCCCTGCTGTTCAACCTTGTGAGACCACATATGAGCAGTGCCCAATTTCACTGCTCTGGGGTAGAAGAAAGACATAGACAATGTGGAGTAAGTCTGGCAGAGAATCATTGGGCTGAGCAGGTCACATCAGGAGAGACCAAGAAAGTGGTGCTTGTTTGGGGATGAATCTATTTGAAAGTCTACTAACTACTTACTGCAATGTTAGAGCAGATGAAGCTATGCTCTTCCCAGTGAAAGGACTGGAGGCAATGGAATCAAACAGCAGTAATGGAAATTCCAATAGACACAGTAAAAATTCTTCATGGTGAGAATGATCAAGCCCTGGCCTAGGTTGCCCAAGGGCTGTGAAATCTCCATCCTTGGAGATATTCAGAGCTTGACTAGACAGTGCCCTGAGCAACCTTGACCTAGCTTTGAAGTTGTTCTTGCTTTGTGCAAGGAGGTGGACTAGATGGCCTCCATAGATTCTTAATTGTACTGTGATTCTAATTGCTTAATATTATTACTTCAGGCATTGGTATTTAAGAACTATCACAGAGAATAAATTCCCTGACTCCTGACTGGTCTCCTTTTTTCCTAATTTGCCTATGGTCTACGGCATTCTGTCTCTGCTTCTTGTCTCACCTGGCAGCCCGCTTGTGCCTCTCAGCAGCTTTTGCACAGTGCCACAGGAGAGCAAAGGCTAGTGGGCTGTACAAGTTGGCCAGCGTACCAGGAGCCTTTGTGCTTCTGCCTGTTAATCACAAGGTGCTACTGAGGTGTGTGAGCTGGCCAGTGTGCCAAGAGCCTGTGCATCAGGCACACAAAGAGAAATGAGCTAGCAGCAGGCAGCAGCAGATTGCAGAGATGTGTCTCAGTGCTGTCAGGGGCAAGGCCTGAACCACCCACAGCAATTAGTGCAGTCAAATCGATGCAGCAGCAGCCAGTTGGACCAGGGCTTGCTGCTTCACCTTCCTACTGCCTGGTCACTCTCCATGCACCCCGTCGTGCAGCACCCTCACTTCTTACATGGAGGTGAGTGAGAATCATATTCCCTTATCTTGAATTATCTTATGTTATTTTAACTACATTTATTATACATACTCTCTTATATAAGTTACATTATGATACACTGTATCATGTTATGTGTTCCCCTAAAGTCACTTTCCCAATCTGGAAGTCCCCATACTGCCACCAAGTTTTGCTCTCTGCAGATGTCCAGCCTGCCTGTAAGATGACTGAAGAGGCTCACATTCCCCCCTTTCTTTCCTCTCATGCCATGCAACAGATTTCACTAAGCAGCTGAAACTGGAAGTGGGAATCCTAGCCTCAGGAGAGCAGGGAATGAGGTCAGATGAGAAGCTGTCTGTTGATGGTTTGCTCTTTGCTCTAGCAGAGACACTAACGTTGGAGGAGTGTGGAGCGAAGCAGCAGTGCTAGATCCCCTCTATCTCTTACTTAAGAAAAGTTATCTGCTCATCTTTGAGGCAGTTGGATCTCTGTCACAGTGGGTTCACACCAGTAAATCAGCATGGTGTGGATTTGTAAATGGTTGGTCTTATTTACTGCATTCCTCTCTGCAAGCCGAGCTTGTGCTAAGCTGCTGGAGCCCAGCCTCACTTTCCTACAGCCACTCACTTCCAAAAACTTATTGACATTGCCTCCAGCCCTTGGATGCTTGTGGTATTTTTGTTTTGTGTCTTTCCTAACAAGTCAACACAACTTAACAATGTTGGTCTTGTCACCAGATTATTCTTCTAAATGAGACAGTTATTCACAGTGAGTCATTGAATATTTTACAACATGGTTACAGTAGCTTCTCTGACAGGCACCGGTGTGTAGATGAGAGTGTATGTACTGTCACAGCGCTGTCAAATAGGAGATGTTTGCTCTACCTTTATTTATACAAACCATTCACTCCCTCCTCTGTCTTGCTCACAGCCTGCCCTTTAATTCTTACAGTACCATCTTTTCCACCTTGTTACTGGGGTGGATGCACAGAAAAGGCCCTACTTCTACTGTATGCCTTAAGTTCCGTAAGGTCTTTGGGGAAAATATGTTATTAACATGGTACAACTGGAGATATGACCTGTAGACTGTTTATTTCCTGGCAAACCAATGACTTTTGAGAGTGGGAATCATTCCTTTGGGTAGGGATGGCTCAAGAAAGTTTGAAATTTTCCATTTCACCCTTCTGCTTGATTTATTTTTCTGCTTTCTCTAAAGGACTTTATAGACAAAACCAACCAGGATATCTGCCCAATTGCTTATAAACCCACTTTGTGGCCATCTGAAAATAAAGGTTTCTAATACCTCATCCCCCACCTGAGACCACTTTCCAGGGAGTGACTGTGAATGCCCATGTGTGTGAAAGTGTGTGTATGTATGTGTGTGCAAGTCTACAGTAACTTTCCAGTTTGTCCAGGGTTTAGGGAATGAGAGCCTAACTGAGGGTCAGCTCAGACTTTTGATTCCTGTTAGTGATCAGAAAACCTGGTTTATCATCTGCACTAGGTGACAAGACATAGAACTGAACCATCTGCCTTCTTTGCAAGGTGTTTTCTCTCCCTTTTAATGTTTAATGTCTGAGATAATAATTGCTTCTCAGATATTGTGATGCTCTTAGTAAATCCCATTTTAAAAAGTCACAGATACATGTATTACTTGGATGTAAACTATGTTTGTGGGAGCTCATAATTTCTTTATGGTGTTTTGGTTCCTTTTGTCTCCCTTTTTTCCCTTGGAAGTTAATTGTCCCCAGATTACCTAAATAGCAGTAGAATCCAAACAACAGCGAAAGGGCCTCTATTCTCTGTCATCTTGTACTTTCCACTTTGTCAGCAACACCTGTAAAAAGCTGTTGTAAAATGGCACCAAGGAGTCCTGCTAGTACACTGATTTTGCATGGAGCAAACAGACTATGCAAGGTGCAAGGCCCAAAGGCCTATGTTTCTACCCATTTGGGATATGATCTTTGAATCAAATCTTGAGATTTCTTCCATTTATTAAAGTAAACCCAAAGGAGTCCCCTAGAGGCATAACCAATATTCACTCCTTGTGGGCACACAAATCCATGATTAGCCTGTAGCTGTTCGCAGGGAAAGTATTCGCTAGTGATGTCTGAGCTAGTGTCAGGTAAGTATTGTAATGGAGAAGACCTGCTCTGCCTGCTTATTCATCTGAATTACATGCCTCTGGAATGTGTACTTGTGTACCCCCAGAGTTTAAAACTCCATCATGCTTGTGTCATAAGATATGTTATTCCTCTGAGGCTGGTTTTCTTTCTCAATACTGTGAATTCTCCTCCAAGTCAGGAAGATCTGATTGAAGCTATTGTCTGCTAATTTCTCCTAGCTAATACACAAAAACACTGAAGATGGGAGATCTTCCAAATTGACAGTTCCCTAAACTGTTATATATATATATTTATTTCTTTTTTAAATGCCACAGTTTCAGTTTCACTAGTGAAAGCAGAGAGGAAGACTGGTAGAAGAATAATTATTAAAGCTAGGTCAAAGTCTGTGCATCCCTCCTTTGCAGGATGATGACACTGCAGTATCAGCTGCTTCTGTGTGTGCTGTATTTGGTAGCAGCAGTAGTTGCTTCCTTAGCTGCTTCCATAGTTCGCTTCTTTGCAAAGGTCTTCTAATGTTAAACCAAATCAACCCAAAAACCTATCATCAAAACTATTATTAATGTCTTACATCTACAGGATCTAACTGAGGTAAGAATCCTACTCATTGTGCATGCAGTCCAACACATTTCTCAGTTTGCCTCATAAGCAAAGAAGAAAGGCAAATAGCTATGACCAGGTTAAAAACAAATCCAAAAGGTGAGGCACACAACAGGATCAAGCTTGGGCTTTTCAGAGGACCTTCTCCAGAAAAACCTTAGATATCCTTGAATTTCAAAGGGAGAATGAGAGCATAAATCTTTTATCCCATTGAAAAACTCAGCCTGACAGACTTGTCTGAAGCCATATGGGAAGGCCATGGATAGGAGCAAAACTTGTCCAGAGACAGCAGTGAAACCCAAATCTCTAGAATGCTTTTGGACAGAAACAGTTTTTTTCATACAAATAACTGTGTTTGGGCTTATGTCTACCTTAAATTAAAGAGAAAAGGATAAGCATCTATCCCAGTTGCCACCGCAACAACGAATTTTAAGGGTTAGTCATCCCTGAGACCTGGAATGTTGCATTTATGTGAGACAGAAATATTTCATTCAGCCTTGTACCCCTAGAAAGCTGACACTCCTGGGCAACGAAGCTCTTTTTTCCTTTCTTTGCTTTCCCGGTGAGTAATCTTGACTGCATTTCCACCAAAACAGAGATGCAATATCTCACAAAGTGGTACACTGCATGTTTTTGCTGGCGTTCATTGGCTGCATCTCATGTGTAGGGCAAAGGCTTAGCCTCTAAGATTTGTTGGCAGCCTCCTGCTCTTTGTTCTTCAGAATGTGAAAATAGTGTAAATAGCAGCATCTGCAATTGCTCCTGCTGCTCTGACTGCCAGCCAAGTCAGATCCCCCTCCCCTCGGAGAGTAGTCCACATGCTGCTCACAGGACTGGACCGGGTAGGAATTATATGCGGTGAGAGTGAAGCCTCAGGAGTGCTGTGAAGTATACAAGCCATCAGACAGGAAGGCAGATAGACTGCCTCCGAGTTTGGCTATTCCCAAAAGAAATAAAAAAATGCCCTCTTCCCCACATCATGACCCTTATATGCTTTTTTAGTATTTTTGTGACTAAATCTATCTTGCTACCAAAAACATTTTAAAGAAAGGGAGAAAATAATTCAACTTGCTGTTGTGCAAGGAAAGCTCTATTCTGAGAGCAGACAGCCTTCCTGCCATGATCCCATACCTTCCATCTATGTTCTTATACCGAACTCATCATTACGGTACAGAGGTTTCAGCAGCTGGGCTCACTCCTTTTCTGTTTATGCTATGGTTTTAAGAATTTTTAAATGTATAGGTAGAAATTAACCTTTTTAATGCTGAAAAACAATTAGCTTTGTTCTCCTGTATATATACACATGCATACTTGCATTACATGTATCTGGCATAGAAGATTTTTCCTTCCCCATCCATCTCAAGCTGAAAAGTGAGTAAAGTAAATTTTCAGATGAAAAGCATTTTGAAATACCTGTTTATCCACTTGAAATCAGCAAAAGAAACAGAACAGTGGGCAGGCAGAGGGAGATGTTCATCTAAAATTTGAAACAAGAAAAACTGGCAATGAGCGCTGGAGTAAAAAGCATGCCCCAGAGAGATGCTGTTGATGGAAGGGTTCTGCAAGCTTCTTTCCAACCGGCACTATCAGGCAGCGCTGCCCCAAAAGCAAATCCTTTCCATGCATAAAAATTGTATAGCAAGGTCAGGGACATGGATGAATCAAGTATCTTGTAGGCAGGCAGCTGGCTGGACTCATAGGTAGCTGATGGCAAGTTTAAAGCCCTAAACCTTATCTCCCAACCCTAATATAAAAATATTACAGGGACAAAAAAAAAAAATTCTGGGGCTACGAATGGACAAAAGCATAATTTGTGTGTGTGCTTATTTTACTTTGTGCTTATTTTTATGTGAGTTGTTATTTTACACCATTTTTTTCTCTTACTTTATCTATCACAATTTTCCTTTTCTGCACATTTCAAGAAAGACTGGACATAAAACCCAAGTTTGCAGAAAGATTCATCTTCTGCCTTGACTGCATGGCAGCTGTCATGATTCGATGCTTCATCATGAATTCCTTATTCTGCACTTAAAGCAAAACATTAATTATCTTTCTAAATTCTGTTTCTATCCTTTCCTCTTTCTCTCTCAGTATAATCTTTCAACTCCAAAAGAGCAGCATAGAAGCCACAGTCCCACCTAGCCTTGGAGACCTATGCTTCATTGTGAGCCCACCTTAACATAAAGACTCACAGCTTTCAACTACATTACTCTCCTGTATTTATTTTTTTTTATTTGTATCATTCCAACACATGCCAACCTCTAGCACATAAAATGCTTGGCTCAGAGGAACAGACGTATACAGCTGCACTGTAATTGTATAAAAAAAGCACACTAATAACTCTTCAGTGCATTCAAAAACTCTGCTCATCACAGGAGTCTGGGCAGATTGGCACATGGTGCAAAGGCATAGATTACACAGGGCTTAATGGCTAAAACTGCAGTACTATATTGCCCAAATACATTTACTTTAAATTCAAGAGAATGAGGTCTTTTTCTTCTTCCCAACAAGTGAATTTTAACCAAACATCACTAGAATATTTATGGAAAGTCAAGTGTACAATATGTGAACACAGAGGACTGCAACGTTAACCTAGGTCTAAGAGATATACTCTTTTAGCAAGAGGGAAGAAAAACACTATGGGAGATTTTTGATGCCAGTCATTTGTATGTGAGTTACAGACCAGTCATTACTTACAGAAATTGTTTATCCAGTAGTTTTGAATAGTGAGTCCCTTCCCAGGAAATCATTAACTACTTCTTGGGACTTCAAGAACAGAAAAGAAGCAAAATGCTTTAAAAAGAGAATATCTTTCACATTATTCCCCTAAGTGCCTTCCTATGTGCAGTTTGAAGAGAGCATTTCAATGTTAAATCTTCACAGAGCATGCTATAAGATTTCGTATGGTTTATGTAAATGAAAACCTGAAATTCTCATTGGAAAGTAGTGTTCTTATTTTGTGTGATTATCACATTTGCAGTACAGAACTAACATTCACAAAAGCAGGCAGGGCTGCCCATGCTGTGAGCATACCATACAGGTTTAAAAGCTTTAATTCAGGAAAGTCACTCTATTGAGGAAAAAGGAACATAAGCACTTGCCTAACTAGTTTTTAAACTGCTTTCTTAAATAAGGATAGGTTAAAACATGCATCTAAGTGGCTTTCCACACAAAAGGATTTATCCTCCAATAATTTTATGAATGAATTTTAAATCTAATTTAGGGAAACAGGGATGCACCTCCACTGAATATACACTCCTCTCTCAGTGGCTGTTTGACCCTGCAAAGGACCTGGCTGGGATCAGTTGCTGCATGGACCAATTTCCTGACTGCAGCTGCTCTGCACTACAAATGCATTGAAGGAGTCTACAAAACAGTAAACCATAACCTCCCCTGCAAACTACAGAGGGCTAAGCTAGGGGAGACTTCTGGAAAAATGCATAGCATCCCTTCTATAGCTATAACTGTACCCTCATTTTCTTATCATGTGCTGGCAAGTTGGGAAGACAGAGATACTTTCTCTGGGCTGTTTGATCTGATACCTGCTAAGGTAAAGAGAATCTACAGCCTTTCAGGCAGCCAAGGTATGTGTATCAATGGCAGAGAATGTTTTCTTTTTCTGGCCTGAAGCTAGGGCAGTGAAGATATACTGGTTGCACCCAAGGAAATCAATTGCAAGAAAGGATCAAATTTGATACAGATATTAATGAAAATCAGAGAGAATGCACATATATATATAGGTATACACACAGATATTCCAAACATCTTTTTGTCCCTATTGATGCCAAACACGTTAGCTGAGAATATGATTTGCTGTAGCTTTTGGGTTTCTGTAACATTTTCAAACATTTAGGACCTAGTCTGGAAACTAAGCTGACAGACACCACCCTTGAGCGATATTGGCTTGCCACTGACCTCATGCACCAGTCAAAAAGAATAGCCTGCTCTATCTTTTACCCTGGCACGTGACTTCAGAAAAATCAAACAAGCATTCCTCATTACACTTATTAAATTTGAGTATGGCTTGTTATTAATTGACTGAGGTAAAACACTACCCTCTCACTGTAAAACATAATTATTTAAGCTAAAGTGCTGATGACTTCAAATGTCATGTTATAGCACATAATCTATGCTAAAATGAAAGATAGAAACGTCTCCTTTGGTGCAATTGCACTGACTTTGATTTACTTGTTATGATCAGAAAAGTGAGACTTGAGATGAACTCAGGAGATGGGATACTGTGTTTATCAGTCTCCAACCTCCTGGGCTTTCCCCAGCCCTATGGAAACAGCTAGTGCAATACAGAAAGACTTCCAGAGGATGGGGCCATGCCTAGGTCTAATCAAAGAGCAAATCAAAGCATTTACTTTCTAAGTAGAAGCAGCACAGATTTACCTAATGTATGTCCCCAAAACCTGGTGGCTTTTTGCAGACCCCTTCCCAATCAGTTTCTAGTTTTCTGGTGTACTTTAATTTGGAGGGGAAATGGGCTTCTTATTAGTAAATAATTCATCTTAGATTTATCAAGCAACTTTGCTTCACCAAAGATTATTACAAATTACAAGCTAGTTCATCTCTTCTGACTTTTGCCATAGAAGAGAAAACTAGTTGAAATAGTCCAGAAGTCTGGCAGAGGAGGAGGGAGCTGATCACAGTGCTGTCATACTCTCCTTTGCCTGTAGCTTGAAGGATGGCTGCATGCATGTATTCTGCCTGACTGGAGGTCCAGTGAGATTTGGAGCTAGGAAGGAGCTCAAGTAAGATGTGTGTCCTGGGCAGCTACAAACCCAGGAGGACCAAGATTATATGTGGCATAAATGTCTGATAAATCCACATGGGAACACACATGGAAGTAATGACTTTGCTTAATCAATAGCAGCTGCTAGATTCACTTTCGTGCTATTGTATCTCATCAAGGCATGAGGTGTTTCAGTATGCAGTGGGTCCTGCAGGATATGTAGTAAGCAGAGCAATTTGGGGGAAAAATTATAAAGGGTCTCAGACCCCTCCAAATTTGTCATAAGCCTGTGGGGTGTCACTGGAGTTTCCTAACTTTGGCGTACTCACAGATTTTTGTGGCTGAGGTGGAGGTGCCTAAGGTTAATCCACCAGAAACTAATGATGAGCATTGTGCAGCCTCACCTTTATGCACCTTGAGAGCAAGGCAGAATCCAAACCCCTAAATTATGCATCTAGGTTTCTCTTTCAAAATCAGAAAAGTCTGCTGCCTGAGAGTGGCTTGTCACAAGCTGATATGCTGAGCCAGGAACCAGTAGGAAATGGTTTATCCGGTTACTCCATAAGGATTAATTAGCATGGGGACTAGTCCCTAGGTCCCCTTTTATCCTGCCAAATGCTTTAACTTAAGGTTAGAGAATCACTGTGGCTTTTTTTCCCCACTACTTTGTTTATTCAGCACATTTTTCTCCTCCTTTGCTGGTGAATACTTTCTCCCAATAAGGCCTCCTCTGGAGGAATGGGATATGAACTGGAGTCTGCTCCATTACAGAGTGAGAGTCTGTTGGAGCATGTACTCCAACCTCTGAGCTGGTGGAGAGACCTCTACTTGTAGGAGAGTTGTCTGAGAGAGGGGAAGGACAAACAGCTCCTTTTTTCAGGGGTGCTCTTCATGAAGACAGATATATAAGGCACACTTGGAACATACACCAAAACAGTGAAAGATTAATACAGAAGCTATCATAGCAGAAGGACATGCTTTCACAAATATTTTCTTTCTGAATGCTGGTAAGGTCTTACTTTGCTGTAGAGCTGCAATGAGAAATTTGGAAGGCTTGTCCCCCTTTCCCTCCTTCCTTCCTTCCTTCCTTCCTTGCTTCCTTCAGGACATTCGTGCAACTAGAGAGGACATGAAGAAGGCTGTTTTTTTTCCTGACTTGTCACTGCCACTCTATAGAGAATATTTTCTTTTTCAACTCTGTGTTTGAAAGGACATCATAAGATCCTGATTGTGACAGACTGGAGCTTGACAATATACAATCGTCTTAGCTAAAAGAGTGGAGATTAAGGCTGGATGTGAAGAAGAAATTCTTTACAATGAGGGTAGTAAAATACTGGCACAGGCTGCCCAGAGAGGTAGTGGATATGCCAAAACTGGATACATTCAAGGCCAGGCTGTATGTGGTTCTGGTCCACCCAATCTAGTTGAAAATGTGCCTGCTCATTGCAGGGGATTGGACTAAATGAGCTTTTAAGGTCCCTTCCAACCCAAACTATTCAATGATGATTCTAAGTGGCGTGCAAAGCAGAGGGGATTTCATTGTGAGGATGTATCTATATTGACAGTATTCACTATCACAATCCTTCACCATTCCAGTATTTCTACTTATATAGCACAAAGCATGGGGACTTCATTTTTATCCCAAAAGTTTATGCCCCACACCTGCAAGCTTAAACAGGGGAAGTTTTGGTTGGATATGAGGAAGAAATTCTTTACTGTAAGGGTGGTGAGGCACTAGAATGGGCTGTCCAGGGAAGTTGTGAATGCTCCATCCCTGGCAGTGTTCAAGGCCACCTTAGAAAGAGCCTTGGATGTCATGGCTTAGTGAGCGGTGTCCCTGCCCAGGTCAGGGCTCTGGAACTGAATGATCTTAAGGTCCTTTCTAATCCTAACTATTCTATGATTCTAACAAACTTCTGTTTGCAGTTAAGAGAAGGCAAAATTAAAAACCATCCAGCAGAATGCGTGTATATGGACAACATACGTCCACATGGCATGTCTTCCACAACGTAGGTTCTCCAGGCACGTATTTACTAGCCTACGTTGAGGCGAAGACCAGCGGTTGTGGGCACAACAGAAACTCAGAGAAGAGCACTCCTTCCTTTGTGCAGCTAGGATTTATGCCCACCACCACACCATCAGCTCTACAAAGCTCCAGAACAGATCTAACCTTACATAGGGTTGAGGGAAGAGCAAGGAAATGAGGCACTGTGAACATGTCTGGGAGTCTGCTAACCAAACGGTGTGTGATGGTATGACCTACAAGTGCAATTGCAACCAGCTACCCTTCCTCCCCAGAACAACTGATTCCTCCATGCAGCCACCGCAGCAATGGATATTTTTTTCAGCATAGACCTCTTTAAATGTTGGCAGAATTAATGCCAGGGCTTAAGGATACCTGGATATATTTGAGATGGGACAGCGGTATTCGGTCTGTCACAACAGCATCTGGTGCATCCAGAACACTCATGTTGAAGCTCCAAAATGACACTTCCCTTTTTCCCCCAGCCCTTTTTTTGGTAGAGGAAGATCATCCAGAATCAACCCACTAAAAAGAATTGTCATAAAATCTCACACCATTGACTTGTAAATGGAATTGAATCTGTGGAGTCTACATAATGATCCTATCAAAATGGGAAGGAGCTATCACATTCATGTAACAGATGAGATATGAAATGACTACTATGGCAGATGAACACCCCAGAGGTATTTTGCTTTATTCTACTCACTGCGTTTATATCTCCAGTTTCTCTAATTTTAGTTACTTTTTCCTCAGGTCTCAAGACAAGAACAGAAAGACTTTCTTTTCATTCTTGCTTTTTTTCCTTTTTTTTTTTCTTTGACAAATCACCTCATACAGAAGTCAATAATATAAATACTTATGTTTCCGAGGTCAGTGCTGGGGCTTTATTAAAACTGATTTTTCACAATGTATTTCTCTGATGTTGCTTCTGCTATTGCTGCTAGAAACCTTCCAGTCATTTCCCCTTCCCTATAACCGTCATTTGGGTGGCTGAGAAGTTATAGTACTTGCATCAGACAGGGGCCAAGCAGTGACAGGCTCACCTTCTTTGCTAAAGAAATGGGCCTGCTTAGGAAAATCAGATGCAAAGCCCTCCTCCCTCCCCTTCTAACCCTCACACATTCCTTTACATCTCCAGCCTCCATCCCTTTCCCCTTTCTCCCCTGGCCCTCTCTGCTCAGCATTTTGATTAGTGACTACTTATAATAATCAGAACAGCCACTTAACTGGGAGTCTCACACTCGTACCTGAAGCTAAAACACAGTGTCATAAAAATGAAAAGTCATCAGAATAGCAAAGACTGCCTCTTGCATGCAGCTGCCAGAAGAATATACTCATGCAGCAGTGATTGTGCAGTGCTGCTGTTAGTCAGCACAGGCTGGATTAATACACAGACCCTTCTATCACTGCCCTCCAGGGATTCACACCCAGGGTTTAATTAGGGTTTGAACCTGGTTTTGCTTCAGAGAGATGCTGAGTTAAGTGCAGCCCCAGTGCATTGCGCTGGATGACCCCTGTCTATATGGAACATGCTCCTGCTGTGGCATACACAACAGGAGTGCACAACCCTCACACACACATTCTCCTACCCCTTTTTTATAAATTATTGGCAATACTACAGTGCACAAGCTGGAGGGTACTGGTTAAACCATGTGCTTTGTACTTATTAAACATTGCTGGCCCCAGGGAATGAAATGAGCCAGGGCTCATTCGTAGGAAGTGTTGTTGGCACTCTCTAATTGTATAGAACAATATAATCCAATGTGATGTAATGAAGATCTATGGAGAAAAACAGCCTTTTCCTTTGAAGAAAATGCCAATATATTTTAATTTTTATTTCATTCACTGACAGGTCAAGAGACGAAAAGCACAAAGTGATCTTCCACCATATTCTACATACCATGTAAGGCCTATGTACTTGTATATTCTGTATAAACATCTATCTGTAAACAAGGTAAAGGTTGGAGGGCAAACAAAGAGGCAAAGAAATTCAGAGTTAAATCTGGTGTTAAATCAATCCTTCATGCCTCTCTCCCATTACACAAAGGAAGGGACATATCCCACACTGCGCCCAGAGCGTAGATAGCAACCTTTGAATTTCAGAGTGGTACTGAAAGTGCAGTGCATCTAACCTTAATCTTATTTAAACTTTCTTTTTTTTTTATTTTATTTCATTATTTTGCTTTGAAAAGGCCTCAAGGAAAATTGTGATATGTGTATTAGCTACCTGAAAGAGCAGTTGTCTCCTATATAAGTACATATTTAAAAACTACCTTGAAGTTCCCTAAAGTTAATGTTTATATTTCAATGGATTTTAGTGGGCTTGAATAAGAGCTTTAGGCAGTTTTCTAAAATGAACAGTTTTACCAACTTTATATTTATAATTTCTACTTAGATGAGTGATTAAATAAAAATAGAGACAAAGTAGGAAAGCCTTGCAAAATAGAAACAAATACATTAATTTTTGTTGCCAAAACTTGCTTCCCTTGTTCTAGTTTTATCTCTCCTTTCTCAGTATTTGTTTACCACAAAGGAGAGGGACATAGGCTTTTAGCAGGACAGTCCCGTACAGGAAAGCATAGCAAGATAGCAAAATGGGGATAGAAAACAATCAAAATGAACACCACCACGAAGAGAACTGAGCATGGGTTTACAAAAAAGGGTAGCCTACATGGCTTTTCCTGACTTAGTCATATAGAAAGATTTTCCACCTTTGTCCCTGTCATGGGTTCAGCAGCAGCAGTCATTTTTCTTTAAGTAGTAGCTGGTGTAGCACTGTGTTTTGGATTTTCG
>JASSUY010016445.1:0-92839 GCA_032466535.1 Forpus xanthops | reverse complement strand
GCCCGCGCATTCGCCCAGCCGCAGCGGTAGTGGCGGCCGCGCTCCCGGCTCGCAGCGAAGCAGAGACACCAGGAGGCGGCGGGGGTATAATACTGGATACACAGGGCGTGCGAGAGTGAAGTCAGGCTGATTGACAGAGACGCTGCCGCACGGCGCAGCCGGGCCGAGGGGAGCGGGGACCGCCCGGTCCCGCCGTAAGGCATCCCCTGCCGGGACCCGCCTCTGCCCCGGGACGGGACCGGGGGGCGGAGGACAAAAGAGAATATATCCCCCGGCGTCGGAAGCCCCCAGGAGCGGGGACAGAGCCCTGGGATGGCGATGCGCGGTCCCGGAGTCAGCCCGGGAATTCACACGGAATTCCCTGGAGAACCCGAGCGCGACGGGACAAACTGAGCTCCTTGGGATGAGTTCCCTTGGAGGCTCGGGTTCCCGTAGAAAGCAAGGACTCAAATGGGAAAAGTGCCACCAACACATGCAAACCACGATCAGAGATCTTCACCCCACAAAATCAGTGACCCCACAGGAATAACTGTTTGGACTATTCATTAGTAAGACCAAAACTACATCCTGCAAAGCTATCTGAGACTAAATGGAAATGGAGAAAGAGGCCGGGAAAACGAAAGGAATCCTATAAATATGACATAGAAGATGTTTTAAAATAATTCAATAACCAAGAGCGGCCTTCATGGAAAAAAAAAAAACAACAAGTTATATTTGTTTCCATATGGTCAGGATAAATGCCATCCTGCTTCTTCCTTTCACATATTGTATGTATTTCCTGAGCTGTTCCATTATCAGGTTTGCAGGTTTCTCCCCCTTTTCAGCCTTGCAGAGCCCTCTAGCCCTTCCTGGGCTCTCATTGCTCCAAGGCCTCATCCACCACAGGTTGAGTGGTGCTGCATCGGCATGGGTTGAACCCTGCTGGAAAGGAGCATGTGATGGCTTCCTGCAGGAAGCTGGTGCTCTGCCAAGGAGTTTTCCTGGGGATCCGTGACTATCCTTTATGACAAAGGGCACAGTTATAACCTTCCATCCCGATATCATGGACACGAGTGAAGGGTATAGAAGAAAAATTAACATTTGGCTAGTATTGCCCACATGGTGACTGAGTTTTATGGACCTCAGGCCTGACCACTCAGGGCAGTATGTGATTTTCTGCTGGCTTGGTTTGTTATTCAGTTTGGTTTTCCCATTTCTTTAGGTTAAGGATAAAAAGGGAAAGATTTTTCCGAATAATGGAGTAGATCAATTTGTACATTACATTCAAACATCCCTTATGTTCTCAAATGACCTCTGTTGGGGTTGCTTCTGCACCGGGCTTTCCCAGTTCTTCCTTTTGCTTTGTTTTTCTGTTGGCTCATTTTTTGGTTTGTTTTGTTTGTGAGTCCATATTGAGCAGCTTCTCTTACTTAAAACCTCATATACTTTCATCAGTACACAGCTGGTAAAGTTCCAACTTCGTTTTTATTGGACTTGTATTTTAAGCTGATGATGTGGCTTTTTAATGTTCCATCCATCCCATCCTGCTGCAATTGAAATAACTTCTGCTCATAAACTTGAAAGGGAGAGGGGTTGGCCCTGGGTTTGAAATCAGACTTTTTATTTGTGTCTGATACATCCAGAAGATATAAAGAGACAGAGTATATTATAGAAATACAAAACAGCCCAGACAATGGTTCTACTAATTAAGATGGATTTTTACCCTTGAAAATATTGAAGATTAGCAAATATGCTTTAATATGGATAACAGCTGTACTGCAGAATAATGACATAAACAAAAAGCATCAGCAACTGCCTTTATGTAAAAGTTCATTTCTGTACAGATACCAAGTTCCATGTACACGTGTTAGCTTATTCCATGGGGCCAAGACCCCAAAGCTCCTCAAGCTCGAGGGATCCCTGGAGCTGTTTTACAACCTTCTTTAAAACCTTAAAACCAAACTGAGAACAAGTGTCAAACACCAGAGCCAGATCTGCAATTGGTAAGAACTCACTGGAATGAAACCTGATTCCACACCAAAGTCAGTGAGTTTTGCCACTGGTTTCAACAGAACCAAGATTTCCTGCCACAGATTCACGATGCCAATTTAGACTGAGTGAGGGTGTGCCCGTGATCCTGCCAGAGCAAAACTGGATCCATGTTTGACCCTGAGGAGGAGATCCAAGCACGCCAACCACCACAGAGCCTGAATGAGTGACATTCAAGAGCAGTTCTTCCCTCCTTGCCCTTACACCACTATAGCAGAGACATTCAGGGGAACACCCTCCACAAGACCAGTTCTTCCCCATTTCCCAAAGTATTTGCCCAGGATTCTTGGCACAGGCAGCCGAGTTGCTGCCTGGTTTCCATGGCAGGGCCTCGCCAAGGCTGCCTCCAGCAGGACACTTCACATGGGTTTAGAATAAACTAGAAAAACTCAACACGGAATGTACGTACTGCTGTGTTACTCAGAGCCCACAAACCTCTACATCAACATGAATGAAGCCACGCCATGTTTCATTTCCTGGAATAAAGGGAGAAGGGTTAGATACTGCAACCAGGCTCCCACAGTTTGATCTGAGGGTACCCTGTGCTGCTGTCATCACATGCACGGGTGCGTGCCTTTGCTGGTGGCAGGCCTAAAGAAAGAAAATAATACTGTGTCCCCTGGATGAACACCAGGCTAAAGGAAAGGTGTTCGAGCAGCCCATGCTCAAAATACCCAAAGCAGCTTTACACAAGGTACCTGAGCTACAAACGGTTCTGTAACTGAGCCGCTATATTGCCCCACACAGATTGCCCAAGTATTGACTTGGATTTACAGATCTTATAGTCCCCACCAAGTCTGTGCTATCAGTTCTAGGAAGGGCAGAATCTGTATGAACTGCAGCCAGACCTTCCCTGAGGAGATGTTCTCTCAACGTTCAATTTTGCATACTAAAATGAAAAGATCCTGAGCTTAAATCCCCAGCTACTGCTAGGAAAGTGTTCAAAACACATCGAACTGCACATGACAAGGAGCAATCTTGTCTCTGAGATTTCTGTTTTCTAGGATCAATCACTCTTTTCCCTGTGTCAGTGGTGCTGTGAGGGGAGATGCAGGACCTCACCACTGTGCCCTCTGCAAAGGCACACCATCACTGGAGCAGATGTGATGGTCTCATCACTAAGAGACTGCTCACAGCTCTCATGAGCCTGAGCACTCCAAGCTCTTCAGCAAGAGGCTTCCCAGAAAAAAGTTCTCATGTCTGACCTCCCTATGGTCGTGAATCCTTTCTGCACAAGGGCTGTGTGCTGCCTGCAGTATATTCCTTATGCAGACATTTCATCCTTACCTGTACGCAGTGTTTGCGACTATGCAACATTATAAGGATTAATAAAAAAGAGAAATCAAAATTGCATGTCAGTTCATTCCCTTCACACTTGCCATGTCCAAGTTCTACATTGTTTGAACCCTTTGCCATTATATAGCAGTGTCACATATTGCCTAGAAGGAATGAGTATATTTAATGCTGACTTGGAAGTAGTGTATGCTAAAGAACAGTAACTAAAACTGGAATAGTCCTGCCTTTCCCCCTTTACATGAGCGCAATAATGAAGAGTTCCATCACACAAAACCCAGACCAATGTAACGGTTAATAAATTACCAATTCTATTTTTTCTTTTTACATAAGAAAGTACAAAGAAATATTCTAAGGAAGAAAAAAAGTGACAAGAAACTAAATTAAAGCAGTAATAGCCAGGTTAGCCTCTGATTCCTGGAGTAAGAAATGAGGTACTATTACAAAGAATATGCACATCTTTGATCAGTAACTAATAGAATCCTGCCTACAACAGGAGAGCTACTGACTGTATGAAAGGGCATCTCCTCTGGGTACTCAGCCCGAGATTTCCAATAGGCAGCTCCCCAGCCCTTGCCAGTTACGTTCAGAGTGCCCAGGCAGGCAGGTCCTCACCAGACCTCAATGATCCCGCTAAGACAGGAGCAGCGCAGGATGTGCCCCACAACTTCAGGGGCTTAAGGAACTATATTGACAAAAACTTAAGCTGGTATACAGTAGTTTTGAAGCCTGCCACTGTTGGACTATGGAACTTAACTCTCACTTTAGCTATCTAAGGTTCAACTGTACAGTCTTCCAAGGCAGAATGGAGTGGCAGGCGGTCTTCCCAATCTCGTTCCATGTGTCAGTGCTTTGTTAGGTATACCAAAGGTGAGGAGGTTGCCTGAAATCACACAGCCTTAAGATTTATTTGGCCACCGAAAGACCAGCTATGGACACCCTCTCAGGTTGTTGATAGCACAGATTGAAATCCCTTCTCCGCTGGTAGAAGCTCCCACCTGACCAGAGGCTTGCGGCTGAACTGCACACACACACCAGTTTGTACTCAGATGCAGGGAAGGAAGGGGTGGGTCCAAGTTTCCATCAGCTTCTTCTGCATTCGGTTCAGCCACTTTGTCCTGATTCTGTGGCCCACAGTAAATGTTCCATCTTAATTCCCCTTTACATTTTCTCTGTCAGCATAACACATCAAATGTCATTGTTACCACTTCTTTCACTAACCATCTGTATTTAACTGCTGGTTATAATTGTCTTCTGATAAATAGTCCAATCCCTCCCCTACATTTTCACCTTGATTCTTTCTGTGCAGATTTATTGCCTCGCTATTAATATTCCAGCCATGTGATTTATCCCAGCATGTTCCCGGAATACTTGCCTTCCCTATATAAATATTTGAATGATCTTAATTTCAACTAATTAGTACTGGGACATTTGATTTCCCTCTTGAAGAACTCTCATTTGTCACTAACCAGTTCCTTCCCAGTTTATGAGAGATGTGTTTTCAGGGGAGAAAATAGTCACTGAACAAACCAAACACTTCTGCAAACTGTTCTACCCTTCTTATCGTTCACGTCAATATGGTGCCAAACAACTCTCCTAGGTCTGAAATCTCAGAAACATCACATACACAAGCAGTGACAATAAAGCATTCCTACCCTATCAACATGCTTCAGTCACTGCAGAAAGACAGACCTCATTTAACATCTTATTCTGGCACAAAGTTGGGCAAGGCACCAAGTTTAGATTTGTGCAAGATCGGGGAGACAGAACCAAGGTTAGATGGCTCTACAATCTGTCACGCTCTGGGGCATCCTTTTCCCTGTCACCTTTACATACAACACAAGCTTACAGCATCCCGGCCCCAGTCAAGGGGTTGGGGTTTTTTCCCCAGTGCAATTGTAGCCATACATCATTTCCCCTGAAAAACATTTAGCAAGCTTGGCCGAAGTATTTTGGCTCTGTCCGCCCTGACATTTTAACAAGAGAAGCCTCAACATCTTCCAGAAGAAACATTTCTGGAGGAAAAAACATGTTTCTAGTCAACATCCTAATTTATTGTTGAGAAACAGTTTTAATGGAGCAGATTCAACCAGCCATGCTTGCAAATTGTTCTGCTAGAAAGGAATGGTCTCCAAAGCATTTCAGCCACGCAGATTTCTTCACCCTCCAGAAAAACCACACCACTCATTTTCACTGATTCACCCACTGCTGACAGCATTCATCGCTTGTTCAGTCTGGGCATTGTTTTAGCTAGTAAGGACACATAGAGAGTATATGCACATAAGAGTATGCATTTTAGAGTGTATGCACATAGAGAGTGTATCTTAATAAATAAAGCAAACGTATTCTTTACAACTACTGGAAAATGTCTCTGAAATATTTATTTATAAATCTAATTGAGTACAGAAAAAAACAGCATTTTCCCCAAAATAAGGGAGCTAAGAGACATGAGAAGTTTTTAAATGAAGCCTTATCAAGATCTTCAGATTAAGTTCTCTCTTCAAATCAAACAAAATCTACTTCCCGGTTGCCTGTTTCACAGCTGCAACTCTGATATAGGACATCTTGGTAATTTATATCTTCACTAAAACCAAATACCCATTTAAAATAGACCGGGAGATTTTCCAGCCTCAGAGTCATTATTTGTACATTTGTATTGAAGTTATGCCTAGAAGGCCCCGTGGAGACTGAGATCTATTGAGTTAGTGAGACAGTGAAGAAAGTGACCTGCCTAATCCAGAGTTCAACGCAGCAGTTCGGCAAACAGGCAGACAAATAAGGATCTCCATCCCAAAATCCAGGCAGGTGGTAGAATGTTCCCAAAAGTCATCCCTGCGACCCCTATCTCACACTTGTAGATGCACTTTTCAACTCGTATTTATTCCTTACATTTACAAACAATTCATCTGAATAATTATTTCCTTTAACAACACAAGTCTCAAGCTATTTCCCTTCTCCCTTCTCACCGCCCACCCACCACCTCGAGAGATGCTGAGCATTTGCAACTCAGCTTTTCCTTTTTTTTTAACTTAATCATGCTTTCTGGGAGCCATAAAGCTGAAAGGGAGAAAACTGTAAATAATTGCATCTTCAGAGATGAGTTTAAGCTTTAAGCAGTGGCAGAAATACCGAGTTCATGTGCTCACACCCCGCTTGATCAAAGTCCTTACAAATTAGGTTAAGTGAAATATACTGCTGTCCAGGATCCTGCATTTTAAGAGGGTTTTCATCGGTCACAGAAATGACAGAATTTCTGTAGCTTCCGTTTAAGTATATAAGTAACACAGAAGGAAAAGCACAGCAGATTACTGGGATCTTGTCCAATATGGAATATCTGCAGCCTCAAGTCAAACAAGCTCAGAGGGTTCATGGAATTTGCCTCAGTGAGAACTGCCAACTCAGGGGGAAGGTCACAGCCACAGTGCCTGAGAGATATAGGAAAACACTTCTCAGGCAGTCAAAAGATGGAAAACTTTTGGGAATGTGCATTTTCTACCTTACAAAAGGGGATTTATATTGAAGTTGTGAATTTTGCATTTCCTTTAGCTCCAGCCTCCAAACCTGCCAAATTATGCGACGTCGCACATGGAAGCTCTACCTAATCCTTCAATCATTCAGACGAAGGAATGAGGGCAGGAATTCTTTGGGAATATTTGAAAGCAAGCCTTCTGCATCATTTGTCACTAAGAAAATCTCAACACAAGGACTATGACTAGAATAGTTCCTATTCACCTTTATAATGCAGAACTGAATCCCAACCCTGCCTTCCTTTTAACCCCAGAACAGAACTTCCTTGAGTGTGAGCTGGCACTCCTGGAGTCTACTATAAATTGTGTCTCCCTGGCACGAAAGGAGAATAGCATGGAAAAACTCTAGTAAGCCCAGGGCTATTATTGAAACACATACAGTAAAATAACCAAATGTTTCTGGCTGTTCTTCAGCTTATTCTTATGCCACATTAAGGTCTAGCCCACAATATGAATAGCTCTATCTTGAGTACACATGCTGCATGTTTGCATTATAAACTAAATGAAACCTGGGTTGTACAAAAAGTTGTTGCAGCTCAAGAAAGTCTGGTTTAATGGAAATAATAAAGCAAGTTGACCAAAATGGAAACGTAGGGGAACACGTTCAGAAAGAAGAATACAAAACAATTTTCACCTGAAAATTCAAAGCTGCGAAAAGCTGGCTTGAGGCAGCAAATGCAAATCACACATTGGGCATTGCAGTGCCCTGAGGAGAAAATCTGGATGTTTCTAATGACCTTCTTCATTTCACAAATGTAAGAAAATCGGTTTCAAACAGATATCTAATGTTTAGCAAATTTAGAGCTGGTTTTTGCTCCACTTTCAACCAATGGCTGACAAGTAGACTGCAGCGCTCAGTCCATGACCTGAAAGCTTGTTAGCAGGCTTCCTTGTTCTTTGGTTCTTTGTATCGATTTCAGAGTATCACAGGGAGTATCTTATGATTGTTCCTGTCCTTTATAGACATATAAATCAAGAGTAAATTCACTGAACTCAGAGCTGTGACCCTCATGTGAAATGGATGTTAATACAATCAGAATCACCTACTGACAACGCGGGTTTGAATTATTCCAGCCTGCTGTGCTTGCAGCATCCCAGCCTCTAACATGTAGGTTTTGACAATTATTTTAAGTGCCTTTCATAGTCAGACAGCAAAGAATCCCTAAATACAGAAGTCGCTGTCTACTAAATGTGATACCCTACAGTTTATTTCCTAAGCTATCATGTGGTAATTTGGGGCTTTGGGGGCTGTTTAAGTTTCAAAACAGTTAACTGCCTGCAGTGGAGTACTTTATCAATCTGTTTTCATCTCACAGTAATGATGTGATACTACATAAGGGATACTCTATCAATGATCAAACTGCATATGCTTTGCATTCCCTGACAACCTTCTCTGCCTATAACTTCTGGGCTCTGTCTGCTTTAGGCAGCGCTATACATGAATTACTGGACTTCAAAAGCAGTCCAGGGATCTTGTCTATGTCAAAATGAATTCTTTAAAAGCAGGAACAACTCTTTAATTTCTCATCTGCCTGCATTCACTAGTGCGAGGCCTCTCCATGCCTCCAAAGCAGAAGGACAGACCTGCAGCTTGCTCCAGCTGGAAGGCATGTTTTGGTTGAGTGGACAGAGCCATCAGCCACCAGGAATAGCTGCGCCTTTCACTTTGCATATTTCCTTCCAGCATTCCCGTTTACAAATGGTAAAGATTGTAGCATGCAGCTCTGCCAGGGCACTGCCTGAGTACAAAGATGATCAAACTCTGCCAGTGAAATAGTAAGTAAAATGACATCTGCCTTTTAATTACAGGTGATGCAATTCTTGATAGAACATGTCTACTTTATGTTTCACAGTTTCATAAAACTGTGTAAAATATTCATCATCATTAGATAGCATATTACAAAAGGATTTAAACAGGACTAAATAACAATCTCTCTACACTGAGCTTCTGGCAAGTTCTGTAGAGACTGAGAACACAACTTTCATCAAATAGAATACAGAATAACACACCTCCTGCCTAAACATGGTCAGTCTCTCATTGCTGCTTAGAGTAAAAGACACCAAAATAGGTCTGTCCATGAGTCAGGCCCTATCAGTTCTGTAGGCTCCAGGCTTCTGGCCCTCTCTGGAAACATTCCATTCACTACGGGAGAGAATTAAGCTGGTTTTCTTTTTAAATCAAACCTACACAGGCTCATAATCCATCAGGCAACTTCACAGCATATAACACATCTGCATAATCCTCCTGAAGTTGCGTAACTCTCCAGCTGTCCTCAGGAGAGGGATTTTATTCTGCGCCTGACAGGTTTTGCAAGAAGTACACATTCTGCAGAGTATGCATGGGCTGATGTACGTGATAGTGGGGAGGATTCTTAAAACTAATCAGGTTTTAATCTGCCTACCTCCCTGCCTTCACTGCTGTTGTGTACACACAAACACAGATTCACAACTAAGGGACAGACATCAACTGATTTGGTTCTAAAAGTGACTCCAGTTAAATGTTTCAGCAAGAGCCAAATCTTTTTCTGAACTGCAGCCTCTCTTAGAAGTGTCATATTTACCATGTCAAGGGGCAGTGCTAAACTAATATTTTAATATGATGGCAATCATGAGACTTCTCATGTACATACAGTGTTAAAATACATGTAGGATCTTTACAGTTTTCAGTACTACACCCATTTCCTCATAATGATAAATCCCAACGCCTGTTCTATTTTACAGAATAGAATAGAGTCTTTAATCAAAACCACAGACTTCCAAAAATCTTCTCCTTAGTTTACAGTAGTTGAGGGACCTCACAGACTATACAGGCATTACTACTAGCAGCAATTCTTTTCTTAACCTCAGAGCCATACTAAAGGTAGTTTCTGAATCATAGAATCAACTAGGTTGGAAAAGACCTTGAAGATCATCAAGTCTAACCATTACCCTAGGACTGCCAAGACTAAACTATGTCACTAAGAATAGTTTCTTAGGTTCCTGACTCGCTGTCTCAAGAAGGAATAACTCTGATTAGAAATTCTGCTGATTATGAAATACATCCAGAACAAAAGTGGAAATTCGGCTATAGCACAAACCATACACAGATCTGACTCTGTCCCCATGGAAAATGAATCTCTTCCTAGAGAGCTGCAAATACCATCTCCATGACTCCTTCATCCCTTCACTCTAAGTTGCTACTGAAACATTATTTGCTACTGGATATGTATGAATCAAAATATGAGCAATTTTGGCTTGAGAGACAAAGGAAAAACAGTTGAGTTTAGCGTATTCAAGAAACCTGCAGTATTTATTCCTCCAGCTGGCAGTGTAGCATAGCTGGTAACTGCCATGTTCCATGGGAGAAGAAAGAAAAGCAAATGCTCCTTATGACCAGACTAAGTCTTTCTAAAATGCTCTTTCCCAAGATTACTAAGACAAAGAGTTATTTCATTCTTTTCCAAGTTTTTTAGACATTTCCCTATTGCAGTGTTACACCTCTCTTGCTTACTGTTGGTGTTCCACATGGTTTCGTTCCTTAAAGCCACTTAGCACAGGCATTACTATAACATTGCACAAACTTGAAGCTTCTCATGAAGTCAATATTCTCCCATTCTTAACTGGACATTTCAAGCAGGAATGGAAAAGGGAAATAAGCTTCAAAATAACATGTAAATCTGATGGAAATCAATGGGTGGGCAACACCTGGTGGGTTCCTAAACATTCTGCTCTCACACTGAAGGAAGGACTGAATGCAACCCAAGCTAGCTCTTAACTGAAGCCTAAATCAAATAGTTCTCAAAGCTCTCTGAGGCCATTAACTAACTAGATTTGAATTTTGCAGTTCAATCTCTTACAACTGTAATATCGTTACAACAATGACAAGAGAGGATTAATGTAGATTCCCTGAAGAAGATGTGCCATTGGCGACTGCAGTGAATTAAGAGCCGTGATTATGAGTAATTATTTGAATCACTGTAATGCCAAGCACATTCAAACAAGACCAGATCATATTGTGCTAAATCCTATTAAATACAGTAAATTACTCACTTTTTTTGTTACTATCTTACTGTTTACATGAACAAGACCTGATAAACATGGTAAGAAAATCACCTGCAGGGAGTAATGCCCATATTCATACAGCAGGTCAGCTGAAAAATCAAGAATAGAACACAAGTCTCAATGGACCTTGTAATCATTATCTCAGAACATAATCTAACATCACCATAATGAATCTGCATTACACTTGGATAAACATGTTCACTGTTGCAAGGTTTGGTAATTTGGTACATCAGAACTGTGAAAGAACAACTTACAATAAACATCTGCATTCAATTCTTTCTTGGATATTACTTCATGTTAGAGGTTGATCTAACAGTATTTCAAATGATGCAAGAAATTGAAAAGGGGTAACATATACATTGCTAAATACTTTTACACTGAGAAATGCAAACAGAAGTATTGATTCTGGTTTCAAGGTCAGCCACGTGCATGTCTTCCCTCTAATAGGGCTAACTACAAAAAAGAAAAGTTGGTCCCTGCTGTTATAATCATTAAATGTTTCCTAGACAAAATGCCACCTATGTCATAATGAAAAGAAACTATTTTGCTTAGGTTTATGTTTCAGTTATCCCAAAATATCCAAATATTACCCTTTCTATTCCAATGTGCCTGTGTGTTGCATGGTGTTTCCTTTTTGAAACAAATGAGAAGTTGAGCTCCATGGACTTGCACCACACACCACAGGATCTCACATCACACTAACATGACATGAGATTTCCAGGCAAAGGTTATCTCCTTAACACCTTCCCCATCTCATTCAATGGGCTTCTGAATCCACAGTTTCTGTCTTCATCCTAGGAACTCTGTTTAGGTGCGCAGTGATTAATATGTTTTCATTCCTAACATGACATCTTAAATTGCTTAAACTGAGGGACCAGAGAGATTGTTATTGTAACCAATCTGCAGATATTGAGACCTCTCACATACACACCGCACGGCTGCTTGGAACATCATGACAACAGCAGTAATAGACGGCTGGATAATACTAATGAAAAAAAACCGGCATATTTATTCTAAAACATGGCATCGAGGGAAATTAAAATTGAGCTGAAAGTTCAGCAATCAATTTGGGTTCCAATACAAGATTATTTGGAGGCTCATCCACTTTTTACTCTGCAAGCTGGTCTTGCATCTGCCTGTATTCTCTCTACACAACTGTGACAGCTACTGAGACAAAGGCACAGCTCACTGCTAGCACCAGTTGATGACGTACACTCTTTTCCAGAAGAACTGGAAGAAAACGTTGGGGTTTTTAAATGAAGACCGAGGAGCAGACATTTCCGACTGAGACACAGCAGATGGCTGCCAGAAAACGGTAAAGAATTCAGGAAGATGAAGGGTGAGGCAGCCTGTGGGCTTTGGAAAAGAGACAAGAACCCCAGAGCAAATATAGTGCTCTGGACACATGGGGCAGAAAGGTTCTGAGTGGCGAAAGCGTGTAGGAGTTCACGTTTGTACCTTTTGGCCCCGCCGCCGCAAGCTTCCCATTGCAAATTCAGTTCTAAACACAAGTGCTGCACATCAGCAATAAGTCGACATTCCACTTATGACAAGGAAATGTGTCTGTAAGTGCACTGCTCTGGCCTGTTTGGCCTTTTGTCAATAGAACTGTAACTGGAGCTGTATTTCCTGGGAAAGGTGGCCTTATTCTGGTACAGCGGTTCTGCAAATGCTTTTCTTAATATTGCAAACAGTTAGCATTGGAAGGCTTTAGATAATTCCACAGGAAACCCATCTAGCTGTGCAGCTTAAGAAACATTTTATTAGCAGTACTAACAACCTTTAGAATAATAATAGGCAAAGTCACTATTTCCGTCCATTTATGTAGGGAGGTGTTGATACAGATGCTTTCTTTTGCAATATATGTTATTGTAATGATCACATTTCAGGAGGGTGGGACAGGAATTTCTTCTGTAAGTATCTAAAAAAGCTTTGTGAGCTATCCCTGACACACGCACTTTTAGTTTTTTATTCCCAACTGCTCTGCAGTTGCTTATCTAATGCCTCAGAATAAAATGGAATCAGATGCATTAACACAAGACCACACGTAACAGCTCAAAAGTGTTTGATCTGATCATGGCTGGGGTTCAGGGTGTTGTGATTAGAATGTGTCCCCATTCTGGGCCTGTTTTGGCACTGGTTTCTAGCAGTCATAGCCATCTACATAGGAAGCTAAGTTTTCAGCATAGCTCAGCTCTTGTTACAGAGTCCCAACGAAATACCCATGCCATCTGGAGAGTCCAGTATCCTGACATACTCAGCCTTCTCCAAGGCAATGGCAAACTGCTTTGCAATCCAACTCCTTTTCATCAAAATACAGCAAATCCAGTCATTGCTGACCGATTGCAGCCCCCAAACAATCCTTTCCAGTAAAAATGCCCATTCGAAGGATTAGATTGTCTGAAAAGCCATTGTTTCCTCCCTAATCCATTCAAATATTTGAGGTGATTATCTGAAAATTAAGAAGAAATGCTATGAATGCAAAATGCAAAATTCATCAGCTCTCTGAGCTGTTTATTAAACAAGTCCCAAGCTTACTGCGCACCAGATGAAAATAGTTATTGCAGGGGGAAATATTCACCATTTATGAAAGGACAAACACGTGAGGCTTCACAGTCATCTTTATGGACCACAGGGTCTCATCACTATTTCCTATTCTGTTTAAGGTCATTTTGTACATCTCTTCCAACACACACACACACACAAATAAAAACACCTTTACCTCTTCTGAATGAGACTGAGCAGCTGAAACTCTCATATGGTCAGCCAGCTCTTGAAGTCAGTGCGTATGTACTGCAGTGATCCTCTGCAAGGCCTGTGGCCTTGCATGAGACAGATTAGAGGCAACTCAGCACCATGCCTGCTTTTGCATATTAACCACAGGATGTTCTTCAGCTCAAAGGAGATATACACAGGGTTGAAGGATAAGAACAGCCACTTTCACCAACAGTTGTTATCAATGGCATTCAACCAAGTAGTGATTCTTAAACCTATGTATTGTTCATACTGCAGTATTTACAGAAACAATTTGTTCATAGAATCTCTATTGTTGTTTGGAAGCTATGTTGCTAGATATCCTTCATAATACAGAACATCCTCATTATGATCCCAAACACTATGTCCCTAATTAAAAGCAAGCAGAAACTACTTTCCCCATATTTTCTCACCTCAAGTGGCTGCTCAAGGTTTTCAGAACATTCTCATGAATGTGATTTACATTTCTGCATTAGAGGAAAGGGAGATCCAGGTGAGGACTAGCTAAAAATGTGCACACCCCCTCGAGACTGATTTCATTTGTGTGCTGTTTCTTCTTTCTGCTCTAAAGTATTTCATTTTATTTATCAGAAGTGCACTACTGTCAGGACAGTAAGAGAGAACATAAAACTCATGTAAAGGGCGTTAGAGCCTCACAAACAGCAGGAAGCAATGGTTAGGCAAGCCTGTGCTTCATGTTACTGGAGCTGGTGGAGCAGCAGCATGAGACTCAGAGCTCTCACCAACTCCATAGAGTAACACAGATCAAAATACCACCAAGACACTCCTGTCCTACCTCCCACTGTTGCAGGAACAGTCTGAATCTGGACCCTTGTTTTTATTGGCACCTTGATTAATTCTATAGAGCAATCAAAGCCATTTGTTCCAATTGTTTTCTTCCCAAACAACTCACACGAACACTGCCACACCTCTGACAAAAAAAAGCAAAGAGTTAACAAATGGCTGAGGTCTCAAACATAATTAAAACAACAGTTGTGAAGCAGAAATAACAATAACACAAGCACAGCCCCATCCAGCACTTGGTGGGGTAAGTTATTCCTGCAGAGACATGGAGCTGTAACCCAAGGGTTGCAATTGGCTTAGTGATCGCTCATAAAGTAGTATTACTGCAGAGTAACACTGCTAATACTTATTAGCAACAATGCTCTCTAGTACCTGGTATGCAGACACTGAATACTGGTACAGTACTTTTCCTCAGTTCTACCTTAAAAACACAAGCTTTTCTTGTCCGATTTAAAGCACATATGACATACAGTAATTGCTTATCTTGACTGCAACATATGGTTACTGGTGAGCACTTCCCAAAAGCTGGCATGATCAACTTGTGGCAAAAGATTTTAAATCAGACATGCCCATGTTTCAAACGCTTGCATGCACTTACATCTCAGGAGATGTCATTGTCATTGGCATCACCCACACGGAGACACAGCCAAGCACCAAACCAAAAGTTTGGGAATAAACACGTTGATTTCTGACAATACGAGATTGATTAGCTGCCATTCTGCTCACCTACAGAACAGATGCTCAGCTTCCCAGTCACCTGAAAGCATCCTCCAGGAACACAAGTCATATCTAGCTGCTGTATTTTAAACATCATGTATGGACAGTGCAATCATTAAGAGATTCAAATAGTTCACAACACACAAAATGGCAATCGTTTCTTTTGCATCTATGCGCTTAGTAATAAACTGTTGAAAAGCACATTGAATTGCTGATGGTTTTAATGGTAAGGGGTAGAAAAAAGATGACAAGAACATTGTATATAATCATACTGAAAAAAAATATATATAGTTCTGAAATATATTCTCTTCATACTGAAATATACACTGAAAGTGCGAGCTGTAAATGAATTTTCAAATGGAAACCTTGGAAGGCTCAGGTGTGCTGGAAAACGTTATCTTTCAGTTCACCAAGTTTTTGTCTTGGACTACACAATGACCATGGCAGCTAAACTTCTCCATTGTCATTATGCAACTTTAAAATACAGGAAATTACTCAATAGACAAGATTATAGAAATTTCGATTGTGCTCGGTTTTATTAATCATTTTATAAATATAGTCTAATCTTAATACTAGAAATTGGAATTAACTTATGTCTGTTTTAATCTGATATCAAATGTAAATGCAGCAACCTCTTTAGACCATTCATATACAAGCAATATCTTGCAGTCAAACAAACGCATGCCATTCTCATCACGTGCCCCTTCTACCTTCTGTTTCACAGCCCCACACCTTCCTCACATTCTTTTACCTTACTCACAATCCCTTATCTTCTCCAGCCACTAGAAGGAAAGTCACTTGTAGGTAATGAACACACAAGCAGCCCAAACACCTATGGAATAAGAAACTAGAGGTAAAATATTCTGGTTTCCTTTCTAGACCGTCCTGATGCTGATGCAGACTTGTTCAATGGGAAATACTGTGCCTCCTGTGGCTTACTGCACTTGTGTTTGGGCAGTACCTATCTTTCAACCTCACTTCCCTTCAGCTTATTCTCATTGCCTGCTCATCTGAACACCAATTATACCCTTTATTGGGCTGAGAACAGAAATAGATTCTAGAACACCATGAACACCTAACATCTGAGTAAGGCCTTCAGGACTGCCTACTTGGTGCCATTCACCTCTCTGCAGAAGCTCTGTCTTGGCTCCTCATAATTTCTGTTGGTTGTCTCTAAATTCCTTTCACATTTCTGCCATTGAGCCAGTCAGAGCTGAATTTATTATTTCTTCCAGACATATTAACTTGCAGTTCTCCAGCTTGAATCTCATTTTGCTTCCTGCACGTATTTCTGAGCCCTTTAGATCCCTTTTTATTATTTCTCCTTGGTTGCTTACAACTGCAACAGCTGTCAGTTTAGAGAATGACTGTACCATTAGAAGCAGCGCAGGCAATGCCGCAGTGCCCTGGGGAAACTCCATGCAATATTGGGGCTTTGACTTCTGCAATTTCACCCATGGCAGAGAGGAAGCATTGGGAACATGTATAGCTGTGCCAGTGCTTAAAGTAACCTGTGTGCAGATTAAGGGCAGACAGTGTTGTTCCAGAGGGATCCAGGCTGCCTGTTGTCATTGTTTTGACTGAAGTTGCCAGAGTGTGATTTTACCTGGGAATGAGAGGCCTGAAGCCTCTTCATTAGCCAGGGAACACTAACAAATATATGCCCATACATAGGTGCTGCATCTTCCCACTGCCACTTCAGGGAGCACTCAGCTACAAGGCAGTCCCTTGAAGCTATGATTCAAGTACATCAGATGTTAAAACATTTTTGGATGCTTAGGACTTAAAAGAAAAATGGAACAGCCTGTAAGTTTGGTATTGATGCTCTGAATTACTTTTCATTCAGCTTTGAAATGGAAGCACAGGGATTACAAGTTTGGGACGTCCTGTTCACACTGAGTACAGGTATTCCTTTCACTTTGTGAATTTGTAACGTCTCTGGAGCCACATGTTCAGATTTTCCATGACATTTTACATAGAATTAACTGCTCTCCCCATGTCATATTATTCCCCATGGCAGATCCCAGGGTGATAAATGACAATAATGAGAGCTACCTCCAGGGAGCACTGAGTTCCTCTACATGTGACTAGCTGGGTACTGCTAGTGCAGTGCACTGGTTTTGCTTGCCTTTGAGGAAAGGCAGAGTTTAAAACATGCACATCAGCTCAGTCTGAAGAGAGACAGCTTTCCAGTGAATTCATGATACTGCCTTGAGAAAAACGTCTCCCAAAAATCCACCTTTATCTATTTGATACAGAAAACGATCAGTTGGGGCTTTTGTGCCCCTTTGCTCTTACTAGCCCAAACAGCAATATGAGTTACTGAATCAGTGTTCTAATCAACTGTGATCTCAGGTGCTGCCTCTTAGTACCACTTCAGCCGTATAAAAAGCAAACTTCAGTGAGGAATTCATTGGGAGTAACACCTGTCGGGATCTTCTTTCAGAACCACATAACTGGGAGGGACAAACCTGTGCTCTGCCCTTCCTCAATAACCAGTCAGGGCCTCACCCTTATTCTTTACTCTGGCTGCAGTTTTGGTCTGAGTTAATTAGTCAAAGATGTTGAGCCATTGACAACAAGCTTACAATGAGAGTATTAAAGAACTGAGGACTACGTGTAAAACATCCCTTTTACTGAGAAAAGAGAGGAGGAAATTTTTACCACCCCCTTAACAGCAGCATCCTCATTCACAGAATCATAGAATAGTTAGGGCTGGGAAGGACCTTAAGATCATTCAAAAATACAACATTTAAGGATTAGCTGAAAAAAAAAACAAAAACCACCTCTCCTTGTTCATGTCTTTTCCTCACAGTTTGGAAAACAGCTTTTATAAACAAATTATCTGACCCATCACTTATCTGAGTCACCCACCCCAATTTAAATACAGGACACACTATGGCATACCTATACAGACAGATGGGGAGCAAAGTTCAACATCTAGTACGATCCATGTGTAATAAAGGCATATATTATATATTAGAATAAATGTCTTCTTAGCATTAAAAGGGGTTTCCCTGAGGGTTTTTTCCATCATTTGTGTTCAATACTTAACTAATTACGTTTAGCTTGAAATTAATTGTCCTCTGATCAGTATTCATCTAAAAGCATAATTACTGAATAAACACAGCCCTTACTTTCAATGGATTTTCATCCTGACTTCACAAAGTGCTGTTTCAAATATTCTTTTAGTTCTTCAAAAGTATTTGTGATTTTATTTTCTTTTTCAATAGTGAGCATGGCAGATGAGGCAGCTCCTCCAAAACTTGCTGGGTAAAAACCCATTTCGCTTTAGGACCATCTCGTTTCCTTTCTGCCTCACTCTCCTTTAGAGACCCATATCACAACTCCCACATTTCCAATGATGCTTCATTTTAGGCAACTGTCTCACATCAGGCAAATTCAGTACTATGGTCACCCAGTATATAGTCAATGGAGCCTGGAGAGGGTAAAGCACAGCATCCTCACTACTTAACTCTCCTCACAGTATAATTTCCTGATTATATACAGGCTCAAAGAGCCTGTTGCAGGCAACTGAATTAAATATCTAAATTTGGATGGTAAGAGTAGGTTAACCTTAACTTCTTGGGTTTGACATACAGGAAGCTGACAGAGATGTGCATTTTACTGGAGAATTGAGGTCTTCATCAAAGCAGAAATGCTCAACAATCTGTAGCTGAAAAAGTATGGCTTAATTCAAAGGCAATATGATGTTTAAGGGAGTTGGGAGACCTGATTTAGATTCCTGTTCTGCCACAGACTTCCCCTGTGACCTTACGCAAGTCACTCAGGGCAAGATTTTTATGGGCATCTGGACATCTGACCCCAGGGAATTTTAACTAACTTGGCAAATCAGCCACTGAGCTCCACTCTTCAGTTTTCCATTTGCAAAATGTTGACAGTGGCATTTCCCTTTCACCTTTTACCAACAAAAGCTTTTAAGTGGAATTCTCTGTTAAAAGAATAACGTAAAGCTGGAAGAGCCCATGCCATGGTCAAAAATCCCACTACTTCAAAACAATGTCTATAAAGATGATGACTTTCTATAACCCCTTGTTCGGAAGTTTTGGGGACAATTCTTTTGATTACTTACAGCTGAGTAATTAAAGTTTCTTCTCAAGTATTAGCTATCTCCATCTGAAAAGGACAACAGCCATCATTAAAGCAGGCAGATAAAGTTATATATTGTTTCAATCCCAAAATAGAATGCAAATATCTGCAATTCAAATATCTGCCCATTTAAATTTAAAATTGCATTTCCAAGATCTGTCAGCTACTTGAGTCACACCAAGTGAGGGCAGCTCCAAGGGAAGGTAACGTAGCCTCTCTCCCCCTCTCTGACCTCATGTATGCTTTATCTGCCAGGCACGTGTGACCAGGGTCACAGGACATGGAAGGGGACACAGCACTGAGCTGGGCACTGAGCTTCTGTTGGAACAACTCAACTTCTTCAGATGGTCTTGCTAGATGGCACCGAAAGGTTGTAGCACTGCATTACACCCACTCCCACACCACGCACAATGGTGTTTCTGATATGCGCTCCCTGACATGGCTCAAGGCCGCACTGTTTCAGAAGCCAAAGCAAAGGAAACTCAGAAGTCTTCCACTGATGCTTGCCTATGCTACTTTGCTTCACTTTCTGCAGACATTTTGCCAATACATCACACCACAAGCCAGATTTCCTCTTGCCATCCTTTCTGATGAGCAGATGACTTGAACTGCCATTCAGCTGGGTTTTCACCTGGAAGAAAGCAACATGCTGCCTATACTGAAGTAACTTGCTACTAGCTTCAATTGGCACATACTTCTTTTTGCATCATTCTGTGCTCATAGGCATGTCTTGGCTGAATCTGATGGAATATATTTTACATGTATTAGCACTTCCAATATACTGAAAGCTTGAAATACATATGCTGGGCATCACTTCAAATACATATGACCTCATAAGGTTTCATGAATTTTGGATATTAACTTGTTCTGCAGTTATTCTTAGTGTATAGAAACGGAAGGTTTGAACAAGAGTACCTACACTAAACTGTAGTCATATTTGCAATATGCCAAAAGGATCATAGAAACTACACAAATGAAGCCTGAAACCCAGAATGACTTCCAGTAAACGTATGTAAAATGACATTTTATTCACTAAGATATTTGTCATCAGCTCTTCCACAAGTTAAACAGGCTTCCAAGAGCAGTTTCTAATGGATTTCAGCAAGCTACTGCATTGTGGTGAGCAGTACTTTGCCCTTTGAATAGTCCTATTGATTTTAGTTCAGAGTGAGGTTGGCAGAATGGGGACTTAGCAGCTGCAGATGGACAGCAATTCCTTTCTTAATTTATATTCACTGGGTCATGTTTGACAACCATTTGCTTTTAAAGGAGGATCTGCCTCCTCTCAAATCAAATGAAAATCTCCCCAGTGCACCCAATCTGGACATTTTTCCTTGTAATTTCCCACTGACTTCTGTTGGAAGATGTTGATCCCACTCAATCAATAGCAAAAGTTCATAGGTTTCCATGAGGCAGGGTTTTGCCCTTATTCTCTGGGTATTATTGCCTGCTATATTCATCTTTGGCACATTTCACCATTTCTCTGCCCCAGCCTTCATTAATAAAATATTTCCTTCTAATGAAGCTCTGCAATATAAACCCCAGTGTGTTTCTTCTTTTCCAAGTTCAACTTTTTGGCAGCCACTCCTCACTTCCATTTTGGTTTTAATCCCAAATCTGTTGCTGCTATGATCCTTGCTTAAGTGATTTCCCTATTACAGATTCAGTTGTACTTCCAATATAGCTTAATACCATATCTAGAAGTGTACTCATCATTGTCATCTGATGCACACATTAATTTGGATTTCAGTGTCACATCCTTGATTTCCAGTATTAATTATATAGTTCAATGTATAATTCTTACATGTGACTATATTTTACATGTTGGCATAAATACCATCTCAGATCAGCTAACCATAGCAATGACCTGCAGCAAGCCAGCTTTCCCCATACTACCTCATTCTCACAAGACAAAAACCAATAGCCTACCTCTTTGACAGTCACAGTACATTTAAGTCGCTCTATAACATATTCCTTCCCCTGTCAGAGATCTCAGCTCTTTTACAGTAATCTCCATCACTGAAAGAGGAACTTTTCATTCACTATTATGTAAGCTAAAAGAAATAGAGTTTCTGGAACGTCCTTGGTCAATTTGTCCCTTGGAAGGTAGGAAAGCTTTTTATCTTTGGAATGGATACCTAACATTAAAGTTCATCCTTCTTCCAGTTTTCTGCTGGTTTTTTTCCCAATGCAGCAACAAATGGTTTAGCATATTCTGTATAGGTCCTATGTTAGTGAGGGACTTGGGAGGAATATTCAGCTGGCTCCAACCCAAAAATGTTATTTGCCATTTCATGTTGGGTTCTTCCTTAATGTTTCATAATAGTTCATCTTCTTCCCTAATAGTCTGGCAACAATATAATATTTTATTTAAAATCACTTCATTGTGCTTTGACCACACTCTCACTTCCCAATGTCAGCCAAGCACCTCCTTTCTCTATTGACTGACTGCTACAACAGGTAGATATGAATTAAAACCCAGGGAGATGCGTTGAAGAGGAAAGGGAACACCACCATTTCCACAAGCTGCTTCCACCTGCCATGCTTTGCTTGTGCCTCTCACTCTCAGTTTCCCAGCAACAGCATGTTCACTCAATCCCCCAGTCAATAAACAGCACTGAGCCCAGCAAGGGATTGCTTCAGATGCTTCAACCAAAAGTCTGGAAAGCAACAGAGCTACTGAAGTGACAACTATCACTTTGATGAAATAACACCCTTTGAATGGGATGGCATTTTATAAAGCTTTGATACTGTAAATGACCTCCTGTCCTTTTTGTGCATGTGCTGAGCATATGACAGAATTTAATACCATGGGATTATACCACAGATCAAGTTGATCCATGACTATTTTTACAGGAAGCATCACACTCAGGTATAATTGTATTTTTCCCCACGATGGAAACTAAATAAATGAGATAACCTTTAATCACCTTTTCCTGTTAGAATTTATATTCACTGCCAATTTTCAAAGGTCCTGTATAACACAGCCAGGGCAATATTTTATGTTGTATTACACTCCTTTTCAGACAGAACATCTCATTATGCTGATGCATTTCATTGCTTCAGTTCTGGGCAGATCAACATCTATCCAACCTGGAGAAGTGCTGTAAAATTCTGCTTCCGTGCTGGCATCTCCAGCCATGCTGATGGAAAGGTTCTATTCTATTCTCTTATAAATACATTCTCTGTAAGAAAACTCTAAGAATTTCTGTAGCTGGATCAGAACCTGTAACCCAGGAGACCCGACCTGAAATGGGCAGTGAAACATTACAGAAGAACAGGCAGATATACTAAATTAGTTCCATCAGGAAAGGCTCTAGCTCCTACCGAAGAAAGCTTTAAAGACTGGAGTAGCAGCTTTCAAAGTTGTTTGAAGCCTTCAGTCTGACACCCACCATAAGAGAAAGCCTTTAGAATTCCAGGGTGTTATTCCTTCCTTGGAGCTCAACACTTTGTGTCACAGGTTCCAAGCACCAGAAAGACAATGAGCGCTACACTAGAGCTTTTCCTCTGTTAATAGAGCTGCCAAAGATCTCCCAGTAGGATGGAACAGCAAGGTTTCATGGACACTTTACATTCACATTTACATTGACATTTGTATTTACAAATACGTTCTCTGTAGAATGGCTATTGATTTTGCCAGAGAATTCTGTGTTTATCGTGGGCCTTTCAACTTGCCAGTGGAATTTAATAGGGACAGAATTCCTCACTAAAACTTAGAAGATGATTCAAAATACTTACAGCGATGAACTTTTCACTGAAGGTTCTAAAGTGGTGCCATAAGGAAAAAAATTAAGATGCAGAAAACTTTAAGGCGGCTCTAATTCAGTCTGTATTTCTGTCAGTAGTGTATTTTCAGCAGTATAGTCATTCTCCTAAAGACAGATCTAGTTAAGTGCTTTGTGATACCCAGATTGTGTCTTCATAAGTCAGATCCAAAATTTAATGAAAGTCAACTGAAAGACTATTATTTGCTCAGTTTAGTGAACAGTAATAAAATTCCCATGGAATTATCCTTGTCCTCATTTTTTCTCCCCAAACCTGATCGATTTGTCAATAAAGTTCCTGCTGAGCATGGACAGTGACTTCTACCTCCAGCCTCAGAAGTGTGATGGGATCAGCAGACAGGCTTTCTTACTTCCGTAGCACTTCCTCTGCTAGAGGAGGCATAAATTGCAGTGGCAAATGTAGTGAAAAGGTTTAATTTCACACTATTATTTTTGTTCTTTTCTTACAAAGTTCACAAGGGATGAAAAGGAGACCTTGATTCAGGTGAGTACATCTGACTGAAATGATCTACCCATATGTGCTTTGTGAACTCCAATGAAAACTAACACTGCTCACTTCTTCCTGGCCAGAGCAAGTCACAACCCTACAGCAGCTTTGCTGCATTTAGAAGAACTGTGTTTGTCCCTTCCCACTGCAATAAACACCATTTTTATTTTAGTTTCTACTCATTTTGTTTCAGATTTCAATCTGGTATTAGTGACTCCGAGCCAGGGGGATGTTTTAGTGAGAGTGGCTATTTCACTGCAATATAAATTAAGAAATCTCTTTATTAGGCCCATAAAAAGTCTTCAACATTATTATGTTTGTACAGAGTGACTGTGAGTTTTATCATCTTATGTAAAACCTTAATGAGGTCCGAGTGTAAAATGAGTTCAGTTTTACTCTGCCACTTGTTTCCTTTTCTCTTTCTGACCCGCGCAGACCTGACAGATAGAGAATACTGATTTAGCTGTTACCTTTCTTTTAACTTTATTGAAAGATCTCTGCAGGGATAAATAGACTCTTCTGGAGGTTTGGGGATTTTTTGTTTTTAATTAAAGTGAATACTAAAGGAGAATGATTCGATAATGACATGGACATAAATTCACACTCCTCTGAAATTCATATGAAGTTATTTAACAGTGGAGTTTTATGAAGTCCAGCATATTATACTACCTCTCTGCTTTCAGTTTGTACAAGTCCTCCGTCACTACAGTCAGTCCAGTTAACTACGTATTTTCCTCTTTCTTTCTTCACTGGAGTAGTAGAACCTTTCTTCATTACTATTGTAAAAACACATACGATAGCAGTAGTCAGAGTGCAAGGAAAGATTACCCCTGTGCTATGCAAATGCAGAATAAAACCCAGTCGTGCCTCAAAAGGTTTTAGTGTCAAGTGAGATGTGAACAGAGAAGCAGGTACAAGGGGATAGCATGCAGGCACATGAACAGCATGGAAAGTTAAAGTATATTTGTAAGAAGTATGCTTCTTGTTCTGCTAGGTTTTTGTTTCCTTAATAGGGACGTATTACAAATAGCTGGCATGGAGAATTAGGTGCTTGTATGAGGTACAAGTAAAAGAAGGTAAAGAGTGAATAGAACAGTCAAAGCTCACCAGTGGGCTCTGGGTGCCCAGGAGATACATCAAGGTTGAAAAGAATCTGAGAGATTGAAGAGAGAGAAGGTGCAATGGTGTGCCTTTGGGTTTTATTGTAAGGTTTCTTTTTTAAGTTAGGCATGTGGGAGAATGCAAAAGAGTATTTGTTAAAAGAGCACTGCCTACTACATCCCATACTGTGACATGGGGAGAAAACCTTTGTGAGATTCAGATCTGCAAGTTCAGAACAGAGAAACTCTCCTGGCTTTTCCACACTGTTTAAATATTGTCTACATGGTTATATTGACCAGGATAACTACAAACAAGTTTCAGATCCTAAGTATTGCCATGTATCTACTTTCTGCAGATATTCTATTTCAGAATAAAGGATTTAAAGGATTATTCTGGAATAGAGCGTTGCCACAGGAGGGCAGAGGCAGAGTGGCATCATTACAGAGGAATAATAACACCCTGTAAACATGACCTATGTTTTACTCCACCTTATGTCAAGGCATTCCAAACCCCTGCAGAAACATTCAGGTGCTCAGCAGCAGAGTTATTGTGCTGTTGATCTCTGCAGTGCCCTGCTCTTTAGGAAGGTCTCTCTTGCCGCAGGGAAGTGCTTCACTCCCTGGAAACAAAGTTATGTTTATGGCAGGAATCTCTGCCAGGTGACTGTGATTCTCAGACTATGCACACAAGACGGGACAATAAAATGTCTGGTGCAAACAAGAGCAAGTGAGAAAAGCCAACTGAGAACTGCTCCAGAGAGGTTCCAACTAGCTTCAGCAAAATGGCTATGGTAAGCACCTCTTCAGGGGTAACTGGATTTTGCACAGCCATGCTTAAAGACAGAGAATTCCATCTTCCAAATGGAATGAGATATTTTTGGGCTGTACTTCTGTTTAAATTCAGTTCTAGAGATTACCCATTGCTGTTATAGCGAGAGTCTTGATTCTGACATCACTTAGCACATCCCATCAAACACAGCGCCATATTGGAAACAGTGAAAACCTGATACTGTTACATCCTTTTTCTTTTCATCTGAATCCCTATTGCTTCTTGGAGTTATTCTGGTCAACACCGTGGGAGAGAATAACTCCATGTGCAGGAAGGGTTTTCAGTTCATTTATGGTCAGTCCTGGTCTTTAAAATCAAGCTGCCTTTTGGCAATTGCTACTTGTGTTTCACTTTTATCATCCCTGACTCTACTACAGGAAAACACACGCAATGGAGAAAACTATCCCAGGCAGGAGAACCAGCCAGGTCATAAACCAAAACCATTCATTCCTCCTTCTGTGCAGAAAGAACACCATGTATGGACCGAGCCCTGAATCATAAAGCCCTAAGTTCTATAAATCTTCCCTAGGATGGAATTAAGAGTAACAAACGCATTGTGTAACTCAGATGATCTCTCTGCAACTGTGGCTCAGGAGGAGCCTCTCTGAGTACAAAGCAAAAACAGCCACGTACCACTCTGAGGACTCACCAGTGCCCACTTTCCAGTTTAGATCCATCTTCATACAGTATAATTTGAAAACAAAGACGAACTAGCACGTGCTGACTCCTGTCTGAAGTAAAAGTCAAACTGATCAACTGTAAATTGTCAGTTCTTCAAACCCATACAGAAACTGAACATTAATGAGGATTATTTGTGTCTACTGAAAATGCAGGCACTAAAATGAGCTTTTCACTGCAAAAAAGGAAAGAAAATTGTATCCACAGATGGAAAAATTTAGAAGAAATTAGGGATCCTGTGAAGGAATTTACACATATTAGTCCTAGTGAGGAGCTGAAAGAAAAGGGTTAGTTGAAGTTGAAGCTTATTTTTGGTAATCAGATATTGGGGGGTTTGGGTAAAAGACAAGTTTTATTATATATCCATAGTGGCTGGAATGTTAGGAATGTTGCTGCAATTGTACTATGGTGAATGGTAGCCTGCAGGACATTGAGGATATGTGCTGGGCTAAACTGAAGTTCGGTATCTTCATTGGATAAAATAACTTGCTCATTATACAACAATGCAATAAACTGCTTCCCACCTACCTATTATACCATGACTCCTGTGTAAGGATGGGGCTTCATAACTAGTTTAAGCCAATCTAAAACTGCATTGTCACCAAATGGGTCCAGTGCTAACTTCACCGGGTCCCAGATCCCTCTGTTAACTTGTGTTTGTGTGGGTACATGTACAGCAAAGACTGAACCACCTGTGGGCAGACCAGTTGCAGTTTAGAACATCATCAGCTCACTGTTGAAACTGGTGTTCTCTATGAACCAGCTTGATCACTGGTGCTGTCAGTCTGACACTGTCACAGGCAGTGCCTATTTACACTGAACTCAGGTTCTTGGTTAAGGGTTTGGTTTAGGAAAATGATGCTGACCACTTCCAGAAACAGACACAAACACTGTGGATTCACTATAAACAGAACAGAAAAAGAACATCTTTTCCCAGACTACATGATTGTATTGCTGCGATGTTCCCAATCTGCAATGTACTATTTGAGTTTGCCCAAAGTGAGCTTTGAACAGTAATTTGCATACAGAAACAAAAAAAAAAGAGTGGTTTGGGGATACATCACAGCCAATTTGTGTCAAACATGCTGTCCAGGGCTTTATCTGTAACATTTTCAGCAGAAGCTGGATCCTGCAATACTTCATTCCCTAGCCTGTATTTATTATAGTAGGAATCAGCACAAAAAAGGAAGTGCTGTTCTTTATTCACTCTCTTGTATAGCATTGCTTTTAAAGTACAACTGTATACCAGGTGCAAGAAAATTAAGACATTTAATTTCCTCTCCCTGTGCATACCTCCCGTTAACGTTAATGGCAGCTCAGTATGGAAGTAGGGGGAGAGCTACTGTGAACACACTGAACACAACAGCTCACCCATTTCAAACAAAGCCTGTTGTGTCCAGAAGAAAGGCAGAAAAAGAGTCACTTCATATCACATTTCTGCTTCAGCAAGTGAGACATACAAATTCATATTTGCCTGACTTCAGAGCCACAGTGGACATGGTGTGCTAAACAATGTTAACCCTCAAACGCATCACCTCGGAATTCAGTATAACTTTAAAGTTGTGTATACAAACACAGTTATCGGCTTCATCTATTTCAAAGTGCAGCTCCTGTGATGGCTTCCTGGAAATGATTTAAGGAAAAAAAGATCTCTTCCCTGTTTTGTCAGGTGTAGTTTTTAACCTACCTGGATCACCAGATGTTTTGTTCCCTCCGGTTTGTCAAGGGGACTTTCAGGCATACTAATAGTTGGGGCAGATCAGAAGCAAAAGTGTATTTGGAGTTTGCTGCACACCTGTATTTGCCAGCCATGGGTATAACTCCACCAGTTAGGCCATTGAGGGAAACGGCACGAAATGCCATGGTATTTGTAGTCAGAATGCAATGGTTCAGATTGTCTTATCTGAACTACACTGCTTGATTCCAGAGCTACACAGAGAGACTTTTTGGAACATCTGTATCGGCACTTTATTTCAGGCAGAATCATATTAATGTCTCTATTTTACTATTGTCCTTTGTGGTTTATACTCCCTTCATGCTGGGTGGCATCTAGATGTCGTTAATGACAAAGTGTAAGCTTTGTCCTGTTAGTCTCATTATTCTCTGCACATTTATATTAAATGAACTTTTAAATCACAGAATGAGAACAATGAGGAAGACCCTTCCAAATGTCCTCGGTCATCATCCTGAATTTCTGTTACTATGAGGAACAAAACAATCCTTGGCTCCTTTGAGAACCAATGCTACTTTCCTGAGCGATGACTGCATGGGGACAATGCAGTATGTGTAACTATTCCATGATCCAGCAAAGAAGTTTCTTTCTCGGTTCCAGTTTAAATGCCAAAGCATGTACCAATAAACCAAAGCAACGTCTCTCAGAGTTGCTTCTGACACATTGAACAACTCCTCCCACTAGCAACCCTGGAATAATCAACTCTAATATTTCCTTTCTGTTCCATACGGTGTTCACTGTTAAGTAAAAAGTGATTCTAAATAATATCCACTTGTCAAACAAGGTATTTATGTGCATCTTACATGATATGGGTTTTGAACAGATTAAGAGTTTCTTGGAGGTCATTTATTATGACCTAGAGATTCAAGCTTGTGACACAGAGGAATTACAGGATTAAAATTCTTGTTACAGATATACCATGAATCTAAACTCACTGCTGTGCTGAAACCTTCTGTTCTCCTGATTAATACGCTATATCGCATGTTCATGGTTGATTGAGATAAAAGACTGATTAATCTGCAGTGCTACAGAGGCAGATTTTAAGGTTAATTGCAGAATTTCATCATTTGAGCTTTGAAGTGGTTAGTGTCCTGAAGTTGGACTCCACTGCGTTTCACATGTCATCCTTATTCTGTGGTTCAAGGTATGGGTCATGCAAAAGTTTTACCACAGATTAATTGTCTCTGTCTATTAAGTAGTGCATATCCACACTTGCGATAGAGAAGACTTCCAAATTCAGGAAGCTAGAAGCTCCTGAAAACAGCTTTTGAAATTTAGAGATTCCTTCTGAAGACTCATAGCCCCTTAAGGCTGTCATTAATCGCATTTGTTAATGGGGTGAAGTTTGTTTCCCAGGTTCTAAGCTTCCACAGAACAAGGCCATAGCATCACAGCAATAGAACACACGCAGACAGCCATTCCTGTACAGCATTTTAACATGTACTCCTGCACCCCTATCTATACCTACAATAATGCTTTCCTGTTCACTCTTAATGCTCCAGCTACCAGGAAAGAATACTGGCATACACTTTTCATTATCTCTGTCACTGGTAATTCAGGAGCTGCTTTGAACTCTACTGATAGTGGGGGTTTATCCATCCCTTCTGGTCCCATGTCCATCACTCAGCGCACTTAGAAGCTATTCTCTGCCACCATACAAACCTTAAAATATTTTACCTTCTGGCTTCACCAAGGAATACATTTTAGGAAGTCACAAACTCTGATGCCTTCTCCTTTGGCTGCTGTTACTGCATCCACCATACAGTTCTGTGGAACGCATCAGCTTAAAACTGTATAAACTAATTCTGAAACAAATCTTGCTTCCAAAACCACCGTCCACCAAAAATTTACCTGCATATGGTTCATTTCCTTTACCTTTTCCAGTAACATATATTTATTTTATTGTCTAATTTTATGTTCTATTCCATCACGGAAAAAGTCAATAATTTTGCTAAACATGCAAAATAACTTAAATAATTGCTTTCAGATTGTTTTTAAATGTAAGAGCCGTTAATCTGTAAGAGGGACTATAAATGCAGGAAGTTTAAACCACCAGCCCTTGGCAGAACACTATGGCACCAGTAAGTTTCACATATATGAACACCCTGAAGATACAACTATTCAACATCTGTAAAGCCTGTGGCTTTATAAATGACAGATCATAATCAGTGAGGAAGTCAGAGAGAAAACTCACATCTAACAGGTCAAACATAAGAAATTATTCAAGAGTAGAAGTGTCTTTGTGTCTGTAATCTCAGACAGAAAAGTTCAGGAGAAAAAGGACTTAAAGTGCTTAGAAAGAAACCAAACAATACTAGTCCAAAATCAGCAGTAAGAAGATACTTAAGGACATTGAGAAGTGGCTGTTCATCCAAACTGCTCCAAATCAGAAGTGTTAGATACTCCTGAAGTATGAACTTAACCACATTTTAGTCTCATCCTTTAGAATCTCATCCCACACTTGTGCATCCCTTTTTAATCAAGATAAACAGAACAATCCTAATCTGGAATGCCATAGATCAATTCACATCCTTTAGTCTTTTTTTCAGTACAGCACCATCAATCTATAATATAGTTACTGTTACTGCAGGAAAAAAAAAAAAACATTCTATGGAAATACAGCTATTTTTGTGAAGATTCTCCAGTCTACTATCATTTCCCAATGCAGCTAGATTCCTTATTTATACTTAAATATCAGCCTTAAATATTGCTGCAAGCATTTGACTTGTTCCCTATGGCTTATCTACATGTGCAGGAAACAGTCTGTTCTTTGAGATCCTTTCCTTAATTAAGGCTCAAATCACAGATTTTTTTCATAAGATTTGGACCCAGGATGTGCAAAATCTTCAATATCAAATATTGCAAAAGAATTCAGAATAATAAAACGCTTCTGACTTCAGCGCAGAAACAATTATCCAGGCACAGACTCGCGGTGATTGACTTTGAAAGCCTCATGGATGAGATCCTCAAGTTCAACACTGGTATTCTTGTCACAACTGTAAGAAGACTCAAAATGGGAACTGCAGCAAAAACTAAAAGACCAAATCACTGAGGGACGGTGCGAGTTTCACCAGAGCGGAGCAGAGCAGCCCTGGGCAGGCTATTCTTGGAAATTTCCTGGCCAAACTGGTTCCAGATTCCCACACAGCTCCAAGTGAAGAATTCAAAGTCTCTTGCCCAGAAAGCTGAGGATTACACCGGGACGTAATGTGCTCCTTTACTTTGATCTGCTTCCACTTCAACAAATGTTTCTCATCTTGACCTGATGATGATACCCCACAAGTGCAAAACAGACACCATGTTAGTGTTGGCACTGCTAAGTACTGTCTGCACCAGGTTGCAATTGGTGCTGAAAGCTCCATATGCAGTACATCTGTACATAATCTACCACAACAGCACTATCCCTATTCAAATAGCAATAGATAACTTTGTAATATTATCTAGTATTATGAAGACTAAAGGGAAATGTTATATATGAAGTTTAAAATTATCACAAAACTGTTATTTCTATACCTCAGTTGCAGAGTTGATTTTGTATTAGCAAAGATTTTTGTATAAAGAAGGGTGAAGGTTCTTCCATGTTTAACCAGAAACAAGGGAGAGGCTATCAGAGCTCTACTTCCCTTCTCGGCTCCCTCTGGCATCAAGGAAATCAACGTCTGCCTGTTTCCCAGCTGTACTCTACACAGTACCTGCTCTTTCAAATGCAGGTTTGCATCTTCAGTCAAGGCAAAACTGGCCCAGGCCTTCTCAGCACAGCCATACAAGCAAGAATTACTGGCATCAGAAGGAAGAGTGACAGGTCACACCTTTCCTAGGATGCTGCAGAAAGGAGGGAAGGACAGGACAGAGGTCTTGAAAGGGAGCAAAACCTGGCACTGTACAAAGGAATGAGATAATATAACATGGGGTGACAGTTTTTTCAGAGGGGTTTACTGTGTTCACACCTGAAGTGATGCTGTTATATACATGTACAGTGTTATGTACACTGGCTTCTCCCTAGGCATCAGCAACAGCCAGTTTATCAGCGCTCTGGCAGTGGATCAGGGCTGGGTTTTGCTGCCTCTAATTGTCCTGCTGCCTTAGGTGACTACTGCTGTGCTGTGCCTACTGTGGGCCCTGAGGAGAGGTACAGAAAATGCAGTTTAATTCCAATTCTATTGAGAAAAGCCTTAGCAACTCATCATGCGAGGTGCTTATTTACCATTAGAGGTCACTGTCCTGCTAGTGACATAACCATTAGCTACTTTGCACTTCAGGAAGATGCGGTACACAAACGGGTGGGCTTTCCAGAGCCTGACACACAGGAAGGGTACAAACCTTTCTTTAATTTAACAGTTAAAAAAAGCTTGTTGATATACAAATCCTGTAGAAAACTGAAAAATAATCAAGAAAAATAACGAATATCTATTAGACAATGACAATTTTCTGTTCTTAAAGGTCCGATAAGGTATTAAGTATATGGTTTTACAGTTATGATCAAGAAAACTACTTAGCCAATGAGATATTGTGTTTAAAATGCTTCTCTTTTTAACACTGAGTTTTAGTTCTTGAGTAACTATCAACCACTGCTTCCTTTTACATCTTTTGCATGGCGAACGCATCACCATGCTGCTCCTGCAATGCCACAGAAATAAACCTACATCATGTGTTTGTCACATCATAGGAAGTTGTAAACACACCAGAGGACATGGTAACTTTCCCATCTCTAAAGTTACTTCTCTTAGGAAGAGAGTGCAATTGGATTAGAAAAACACACAGATGAAGATGCCTGGTCACCTATTCTCTTCAGTTCATTCTAATGCTCTGACAAAAGGATTCTCTGATCACTGTAGTTTGTATTCAGTACCTCACATGTACGACGTGGAGAAAAGTCAGATTTAAAGAACCATTTAATGCTTTGTGATACGCTTTGGATTAAACCCAAAGTTATGGAAAGGAGTTTTCTGAAATTCATTACACCTCATGTAAAACACTGTCATGAGTTTATAATCCAATGATTGCCACTTCTACCATTTATCTTTAGGTGGTCCTTAATGAACTTTATCGAAGCAAAAATGCACGTCATAGAAGTTAAGAGAGTGAGAACATGAAGATGGCAAATATGGCATTCATTTGCCTCTCAGTTTTAATTAGGCCAACTGGGAGTATTTCAGCATAACATATTTCAGCTACAGAAAATACCACCTTTACAGATGTACAGCTCCAGCACAGCATTTGCAGTGTTTTATCATCATGCTCAGCATTGTTTCTCAGCATTCAATACTTCATCACTAGAAAGAAACTCAATAACATCATTTAAAGTAAAGGTCATGAGCCCTCCACGTTACATCCTTATTACAGGATGATGATCTTGGTAAAACTAAGTCACTCTCATTCTAGAGAGAAAAAAATCTAGAGGAGAAAGAGCCATCTCCTGTGCATGTATCAACTCCTCTGTTAATATTCCAGTGCCTCATCGTACTCTGTATACTTCAGTACTTGAAGTACACTTCGATACTGCAGAGGTGCTGGGCCTGTCATGGTAAAAGACATTCATGGTACATAACGACACAACTATTTCCATAACATTCCAGAAACTGATGTCAGCTGGTGGTACCTCCCTTGGGAAAAGAGAAATGGGAACTGCCATAATGTCCTGATTAAGTGTTCTTGGAACATGGAAATGGCAAGGCTAGGGAGATTATAAAGTTGACATTTTCTTTAGTCTTCAAGTCCTACTTCTGAATTCACCCTCACATACTTATTAGATAATACTTATATTTTCTTGCAGTAATGAAAATAAAGAAGCGTAACTCCCACTACTTAATCCACTGCTCTCCCCCTGTGACGGAGACTGAGTTACAAAGTGTTGGCAAACTTGCTGCAGAACTGACAGAGATACTTCAATCACAGTCACAGAGAGCAGGTTTTTTGTTTCCAGGACGTTTTGGGTGGACCTTAGATTAATCACACATTTCCATTAAACATCTCTATTCTGAACAGCTGCTCAAAAGACTATCACAGACAGACATTAAGGTAATTCTGCAGAGAATTCAAGAAGCCAAAACCCAGTATTGCCATCACATTAACAAGTCCCTGAAAGTAAGAAGAGAGGAAGGATTGATTTAACTTGTTCCTTCTTTGATGTTGTTCTTTGTATTAAAATACAGAATCTTTCAGGAGAGACAGAAAAAGAAAAAAAACCTTTTGGAAGTTGCACCCTTTATTTATCTCTTTTGCAATGTAACAAATATTTGTCATCTTTATGCGTGTTACTCATACATGGAGGAATTCAAAATGTCATTCCAATGTAAAACAACTTTGAAAAGTAAGAGCCTTTTGGGGCTAGGCCAGAGCATTTAGATAAGACAAGTATGTAAAAATTAGACATATTTTCAATCACTAATGGATTTATAGGATGATTTTTAGAAGTATTTAAGGATAAATATGACAAGGAAATCCAAGGCCCAGTTCTGCTAAGGGAATTTCACCCTGATGGTAGTGTGTAAAAACTAAGGTCCAGGAAAAGTATCTCTTCCATGTAATTCTTGTCCTTCACATGTTAAAAGTTGCGCACATCCATGTGCTAGGAATTTTATCTTCCTCTTACTCTACCAAGAGTAAAGGATATGAAGTAACCAAACAATTTTGCACTTTTCATACAGCTTAAATTCCCTCTTACTTTATGAGGGGAGTGTGAGTAACAGGCACACTTTAAATGACAATTAGAAGGTCTAAAACTAACCAAGGACTCACTGTTTCTAAAGATAAGCAGCAGAGAATAAGGTATATAATCTGGAAGCCTTCCTCAGCACATTTTCTTTGCCCATTGCAGCTGAATCACTCTAGCAGTGAGGACTCTTTCCCTAGATCAGAGCATTAGCATCTGGGACCCTGAAATTTAACCCTGAGCATTTGGCCATTCAGTGCAATGTGAGGTTATTACAAGCTGACTCACTTGCAAGAACTCACAGCGTGGAGCTGTTAGTGCAGGTTTACTACTAAGCAGTTACTGACATGTGCAGACAAATACACACACATCCCAGGCAGGGCCATGAAGTGGTGATGTTGCTGAGGAAGTAATGTGACTGACAAATTCAAACCTGCCTTTCTGTGATCTAGTGCCATGTCGAACTATAGAAACCCTCAAATCTCTCCACATTAAGACGAAACTAATACAAGGAGCAGCCTCATACTTTGAAACCTTTGTTATTGTTTCCAACTACTAACTGTATATTTTTTATACCATGTCCAAGTTGTACTTATATCAGAGGAAGTGGACCAGGCATGGTGCTGGATTCCTTTGGAGAACACTAAAGTAAAAACAGAAGGGAAGGCAAAACACATTGTCCTAGCAGCTTTCCCATGTAAGAATAGTATACCTTGCTTTAATAACTTCCTTGCTCAGTGTTGGCAGAGAGTCCGTATGTGCTTCATTATTAAGAAAGGAAATGCACAACAAGTACCTGAGCATAATGAGATTTTGGAAAGTAAATATACATCGAGTTGTCTGTGTGGCAGCACTTAATAATGAGTTTAACTTCTGGTGTATAAGTAAATATTCTTTTAGATATGACCTGAATAACGTGCAAATTAGAAGAGCACAGGGTAAGTGCTTCCTTGCAAAATGCCATTCTTTCTACAGTACAATATCTGTTGGTTGTTATCTTCTGGAGGCAGCAACTGATCATTATTTCCAGGATGTGTTCAGGGAAATCATGAGGTGTTTGTTTTAGATAATGATGTGCAGCATTCGGAGCTACTTGAGACTTTCAGAAACTGAAATCAGAGTTTCTGAAATATCAAGCATATCATTAAAAAACCCTTCATTGCCCATGGCTTTTGGTAGCTTCATTTTCATGTAATTGGGGAAAAAAAATGCGTTCTTGAATGTTTCATAATCTAAGTTAAGCGCAAGTTCATCCAGGTTAGTGGATGTGATTTGATTTCATAAGACTTGAAGTACACCAGCCAAAACTAGTGGCCTACTCGTCTGACCTGCTGAAGGTTGTGCATCAGTACATCCAAATAATCATCACAATAATAATATGCTTCATAATCCCTCTAACAAATGAGTAAAGAACAGCAGCCTTGTTAAACAGAACACCTTTTCCTCCATTCCCAGTTAACCCTTCCACTTACTACATTGTTATTAACTGGCCATGATCTTTCTTCAGGACTCTGTATGCTACTGAGAAGGAAAGTAAACACAGGTTGGCTTGTAAGCACTGGTTTAGAACCTGGAGAGTATACTAAATGTTGTCTTTCACCCTGAGGAACACGACCAGTGTCACTTCTTGGATTCACCACATGTATTTATACTTTTTTTTTCCCCTTTCATGCTATGGTTTAGTAAAGCATTTGCTTATGGTTTATATATCACAAAGATATCAACTCAAAAACATCTTAGATTTTTTTTTTCAGTAATATACATTGAGTGTTTTCCACTTGCTTTAATGCTTTTTGAATCTTTATGGTTCATTTTTTAGCCTACTTCTCCAACTAGTTCTCCCACTTAATGGAATTACTGTCACTCCATTTGACAAATTGGGACAGTGAAGGTGAGGAGCTCAAAGGAGCCTAACTTGGCAACAGAGATTCACTGTAGTGGACCCAGGTTAGAGGTGAGAAGACTCTGAAGCATGGTGAAGTTTAGTGGTATTTGAACAACATTATCCTTGTTGTGACACTACGGAGGGCTCTTGGTCAAGGGTTAGGACCCAGCCACACAGCGTGGGTAGCAATGCACAATCAAATCAATATCTCTTAAACAAAACAGAAACTAAACAGAGAAATCTTAATCTCATACACACAAACAGAGAGGAGACATGACTGGAAGTAACCACAAGCATACCACAGTGAGGCAAGTACATAACTACCTGTTAGTGCCATAAGCTGTGGTGTCAGTACAGCAGCAGCCTAAGTGCAGTCAATTCTTTTTACAAGCATTGCTGGAAATGAGGTTCTTAAAGAGAAATACAAAGTTTCATTTGAGGACATCCTTCTGATACCTGATTAACGAAATTACTTCTCCCAGCTATATTAGAACTACAGAATTTAAGAATGCATTTTTTCTCCTTGGAGGGCTTTCAAAGTGTTATTCAAAAGCAGGTTCACTGCCCATAAGTTCATCAAGAAACATCTGGACTTAGAATACTCTTTCATCCTTTCCACAACATTTTAACACTTTCCCCTGATACTTTGTCTTCCTTCTTGGATTTATTAGCTCCTAAGTAATTGCCTTTTGTTTTTCTTAGGTGGAATCATTGTTTGGGTCATAGAATCATAGTCAACATTTTCAAGGAGATCTCACAGCTTTAAAAACGTGGTAGTCAACATTTTTGGATCATTATTGCCTGTGCTCATCTTCTTTGCCTCCCCTGGCAATGACTGATGAAGCATTTCTTCTAACTCTTTGTATCCTGCATGTGCATTCAAGCACTTCCTTCATTCTACCTTCTGGGGTTGAATATTATCTCCTTTTAATTTTAAACTGATCTCTAATCAATATATTGACTTGAGCACATGAGAGAGTCAATAAGAAGGAAGCTGAGATGGAAAGTGGGCAAGATTGTCCCACTTCTGCATTCAGCTGGTGTCTATACAGTTGGTTTACGCAAAGATATCTTCCCAGATCTCCCTCTTCTTTTATCATACACAGAATGAAAAAGTCCCATACACCTCCAGAAGTTCACACACAAGGCTCCTGCAGCACTATTCCTCTGCAAAGCAGGTATTTACAGCTCTGCAGAAAAGCAGAGAGCACCTGTAAAACCCTTTAGCTATCCTATGAGATCTGTGGCCATGGTTACACAGCTGCTTTAATCCAGCATAAATCCAGTCTGCCAGTGAAATGGGGTACTCCTAAATACCCTCTCTATGAAACTAGCTCTTCTCATTGCCATTTTAATGATGGCTTTAGCTCTCCCAGGGTTGCACACTGAGTCTGATAAGAAAACTGACTCAGCTACAAACTAACCCAGCAACAGCCCCCCAAATATTCATTTCTGGTCAAATTAGCTCCCTGATCCAACTCAATGTGTAGCTCTACCAGCACTGGAGAACAGAGGACATATGCTGCTGAGGGTGAAGTGTTGAGGCTGCAGATATTGCTCTGTTTAGTAGCAGTGAGCTGAAAATCAACTAAAAGCAAGTATGAAGCTTCCTTTCTGTGCCTGAAAGTGCAGCTCCATTTCCAAACTTATTGCCACTGGTTCGTCCTCTCCCCTCCTTGTACTCAGTTTGAACTCATGCTAACACCACTTTCTGCTGAGCGCAGGGAAGAACATGCTTCAAACAGACTCAGCTCCTGGTAAACAGCTCTCTAGCAATGTGCAAACATTGCAGGCTGCTCAAGATTTATCTTTTCAAAGTGCTGCCCTGTGTTCAGGCATGTAATGGGAGAAGGAAAGCACTCACAGCCCTCTGCTATAGCTGAGGTTTGCCATTTTCACTAGGGTTCTTAGGAGCCTGAGCTTCCACCATGCAAGCAAGACTTCAGCCTCTCTCCTGGTTTGCATCTCCACAGCCAGATGCAAGTCCTGAGTCAGGTCAAGTGGATCCAATCTATCTCACAGAGCCATGAAGAGGCATCAGTGTTGGTTGAGATACAAAACTAGAAGAAACATGGCACAAGGAGAGAGCCAAGCCATGTGCCCCCTGGTGCAGGAGGCTGGGCAGGTTTAGCAGAGTCTCAGCAGACAGCTTGTTGAGATGTTTGCATTAAATTAACTTCCCATTTTTTTCAGTGTGAGGATTCCCAGCTGCTTTCCCAACAAAATGGAGTATATTGCAAACCACATGACCGAAACAAGTGACAAAAAGCTGATCCTTTAGAAAATATATTGACAATGTTATTAGATTCTAATGACATTGTAAGACAACACCTTGACACCTTCACATCTTAGGATATGAACAGCAGAGAAACCACTAACCTTGGTTGCCACACATATGCCTCTTTCCCAATTAACTGAGAAAATGCAAGTGGTCAGTTGGACTTAACTCATCATCAAAACCTCAACTACTGCAAAAGGTGGTGAACAACAGAAAAGTCCTTTTAACAGCCAGAAGGAGCCCTTTGTTTGCTCCCATAAAAATCAACAGGATCCTGAATCAAAGCAAAGTATTCGATAACATAATCCGTGACCTAATATATGTTAAGAATTGTATTAAATTTGTCAGCAATCATTGGTACTATCAAAAATCAGCAACTATTGCCATTAAAATTACTCTGATCTTGCTCCATTTCCAACCAATGAAAATGCTTCCTCTGACTATCTCTGCCAGGCTGCTGCAACATCAGATCTGCAAGGCCAAATCCTCTAACAGCCTGGGTCCAGTTTAGACTTCCCTTTTTTTGCATATGCTTCATTCCATAGAGACATGCAAGTCTGAGGAACTTATAGATGCCTCCACATTGTGAGCTCAGTCTCCAAGTTCAGATCTATCTTTACTGAATTAAAAGGTCAGGGGAGTCCTCTTGACCATATGTGCAAACCTCACACATACCTTTTATCACCTGCTAGTAACAGCTGTATCATTCACGGGATCAGTTCAATAAATTGAGTGTTACAAGTGAAGAGTTTTTGCTCTTGTCATTAACAATGGACACTGAAGAATGAAACGTTCGGGAATTACACGATCCTGTGGTCAAGGTTTAAAACTGCAGCCCATGTTGAAAGAGCACTTGAGCTACACAAAAATAATTCCTCCAGCACTCAGTTATGAGGTCAAAAGAAACATTTTGACAACTTTTATGATAGCTGGGCAGTGGAAGGTCAGCAGGGTTCAGCAGAAGGGTGAACCATCTTAAAGCTCCAACCATGAAGGATTCACACTCACACGTTCAGAAAGCAGAACATGTATGCTTTAGGGAAAACAAACCCAACTCAATTAAAAATCCTTCTAGTAAGAACTTTCCTAAGGAGATGTATGTTCTAATTTTTCTGTCTTCTTGCACCTATGTATAAGGACTTAATGTATGTTATACAAGTACAGTTACATAATGACAAAAAATATCCCCTCAGCAAAACTCAAACCTGATGTGAAACTGTATTATTTTAAAATGCATAGCCACATGTCCATGTATGATGGCTCAAATACAAGAGATGCTAATAAATAGTGGCAACAAAAAACAGATATCATTTTAAAGCATTAAGACATACATTACTGCTTCCCTGCTGCACCAACTCAAAAAGCTGGCTAAAGAAACCTGGATAATTTTAAAGAGCAAATCTGGTGTTGCTCAGCAACAGCACACCCTGATAGAAAGGATGCAGGATGTTGGAAGATTTAATATTAGGGAACTGCGCTTACAAGCGGAAGAAGAACAAATACAATTTATTCATACAACATCCACAAAATTGGGACAGCTTAAGAAATAATAATCAGATGAAGTGACCATGCTAATATCAATCTTTGTATAGTAGAGCTAAGTAAAATGTTACTGCCTGAAATCAATGAGCTGGCATCACAGTTCACTAAATGGCATTGATGTCTGCACTGCCTTGATATGATGAGAGAAAAAAGCAATGCATTGTATGAGATTTGAGAGCAATCCCATGGCTGAAGGTTTCTGTTCTGGCATAGGCTTGGATGAGTGTTTTCCAAAGTGAGAACTAAATAAGAATCCAGAGCTCTACACCTTCTCCTGAATTAGAGGAAATCCGATGCTCTCAGAGGAGAAAATGTCTTAGACAACACATGCCTCACCTTTGCTTTGGTCCCACAGAAGCATCTCTCCCATTCATTCACACTGATCAGAGCAGCAAGCCTTTTTCTGGTTAAAAGATGAGTACTGTAATTTCTCACTTTGAAGTCACTTTGGCTAAATGTTCCATGGGGTTCCTTCTCACCAAATACAAAACATTCCACTCTTTACTGCGCCATCCCCACCACTACTGTTTGACGTTATTGAGAGCAGATGCAAGAGAGGCTGAGGCTGCTTTGATGATAGAAGGCGTCAAAGACAGATATGACAGAATCAGATGCAGTGCTTTGACAACCAAGCAGCTAGACCTGTATGAAGGAGAGAGAGCACCACACACCAGAGCTCACTTGTAAGCTTGCTTATAAACAACTTCTTTTGGAAACCGTGGTATTTTACATCAGCAGCTCCCAGAATATGCTACTACAAATCCATACTGCAGTCCCTGTGTATGACCAAGTGCTAGTGCACCTCCATTGATTGCACCAACTCAAAAGATATCATTTGTAATCCAGTACATTATGTCTCCAGACACAAATTCTCTGCCTTGGTCACTTTTAACACTAATGATTCTGGATTGTTTTTTTTTTTTTATGGCAAAATCCAGGACAAACACTATAAAGGTACTTCTACTCACAACCTCTTAGGACAGAGTCAAGGTGGGGGGCTGGTTACAAGAGAAGAGTCTTCCCATCAGCTGGCCTGAAAGAGAATCTCTTTAGTCATCTGCTTCATTGTGTTGTGCGTATAAACCCTCCTTGCTCCTTCTAGACACATGATTTAGTGTGTACTTAAAACAGGCCATGAAGTCCTAACTGCCTGCAATGTTACCAGCCTGCTCAGAAAACAGAAAAGGGACTTACTCACAAATAAACTCTTCAGGACTCTAAAAAAGTGCACCTGAACAGAAGGACATCAGCTTCTGCTCAGCAATGTGCTGTTGAAACAGAATTATCAGAACTGAGCAAAAAACCTGTTGCTATAATGTTTTGGTCTTGGACACCTGGTGGTAATAACACAGACATGAGGCAACTGCATTACTCTTCTCTCAGTTTGAAAAGTAAATGTCAAATACTGGAAGATTCTTCGTTGCTTCTTTAAGGTAAAATCCATTGTATTAAGCAAGAGTGATACCGGCTTGCCTATTAACTGATTGTATGCATGGGAAACAAGCCTGACAGCACTTGTCAGAGAAACTGTCCTCTGGGTGACTACCTTTGGAATGACCTAGCCATACCCTCAGCTTGTCAGAAGCTCTTTACATCAAATAACATCAAACTTTCACTGCAGATACAAAGCAAACAGGAGCCCTTCAAGCACCTGCTATCCAAAAATGACAGCGAGAAACGAAGGATAAATATTTCATTAAAATAAGCATTTCATTAAAATTTTACAATTCCCCTTCCATTTTGGGAAAGGGGTTTTAATTAAAAGCTATGAGGCACAAGTATAGGGTGAAAGGCAGAACTAATACCCTCAGAAGAATAAAAAATACAAGGAACAAATCATTTCCTAGGGAAAATCCATGCTCACAGTAATATCCCAGCCCTCAGCTTCCCCCATCGACGACATCTGCACTCTCAAAAGGCACAAAGATCTCAGCACATTCCTCTAAGTTATATTAGAGTTTTGCTGAATTTTTGTTTTTAAACTGTTAGGATGGCTTTGCTGCAATCTGCAGAGCAGCTTGAAGTCATTTTTCTATAAGAGCAATGCCAGGCCCATGATTGAGCCCTCACCTATATATGTGAAGAACGAATTGCCCTTTATTGAATGCTAACCAGGAATTATATTTACAAAGGAATTGTGAGGATGTGGAGTTATTTTATAACTCAGAAGAAAATTGCCGAGACGAAGTGGAAGAACGACAAAATAACCATGCTTAGAAGTAAGCCAGCTACCCTAAGCAGAGCTCTTCTTTCCATCCTTTTCCTAGCACTGACTTCGTAGAGTACTTTTGTTTAGTAGAAATGTATTAAAGAGCACATTTATTGTGCAAATTCTTGTTATAGTTCTCAGCTATGCAGCTCTGGAAAGGTAATTGTCTACTGCCTTTATGATCATGTTTTCCTGACCTGTGTATGCCCAAGGTCAGAGCAACAGTAGCACTTGAGATGCAGGCACTGAAATGGATGTGTGCTTGTATCACAGATGCCACCTTGTTCACTCCCAGTGGCTCAGAGTCTGGAACTGGCTCTTATGTAAAACACAGTTTCCCTTTGGAAGAGAAAAAGCTTCTCTGAAGATGTAGAACGGAGTTGGTGCACATTATTTAACCACAAGATAAACAAATGGCCGAAGCCTATTCCAGAAATGTATTTTTAGCTAGAAAACTTTTGAACAATTGTAATCTCTTCGAAAATATCACTAAGCCAAAGACTTGGAGGTCTGTGCATGACAAAGTATTTTAAGTAATAGCATGTGGATTATAGTTTAGAAATTCATGCAATAACCATCCACTATAAAAACTACCTTCCAAACTCATTTTAACTGCCATATTTAATAGAATATATCTCATATACAGGATATATCTTTTACATCTCATATAAGCAATGAAGGAAAAGATTCAGTGTGTTCTGTAACAAACTCATCAGAAAAGTAGAAATAGTAACTTTAAGATCACTTTCTCAAAGAGAGAAAAGGGTTTGGGAGGGAAATGGACTGAAGCAAGTATCTGTGAAACAGATGGGCACATTTCCATGAAAAGAAATCATGCGGCACTAGGAAGGCCTGTGTCAAAGTCATTAATACAGAAGGTACCAAACCTGCAGGTATTACATTGTGCAGCATCCTTCAAAGAAGGCTGCATTGCAAACTTGACTCTGCATTTTTTTCCTCATGCCTTGGACACAGATGTAAAGAAAGTATTGGAGTCAGTTATGCCTTGTCAATGCTTCCTTCAAATTCCACACCAGCAATAATTCCATAGCTCGCCATGGGACCAGAATTTGACTGCATCCTTCAACGCTAAATTATGATTAATAGTTGGTTTTCATCTTCGTACCCTTCAAGCATGCAGTGGATTAACATACCAAATGACACTAACTTCTGGCATGTAACATAATTCATGTTCCCACCGATACCAGTTACCTGCTCCAAGAGCCCATCTTTCTAACTCTTTTAAGAAGCAAAATGTATCCTAAAAAGTCAGCAAGTATTCCCCTGACAGGGTAACTTGCATTCTTCAGAGCATTCAGCAGTGATTGAGGAATGTTTTACCTTCAATTTTAAACACATTCTAAATAGTAATCTGTTTTGGAGAGACCTGCATGTGATGAAAAAGGAGCTCGTTGCCCTTTTCAGTTTATAATGTCACCAGAAATTAAGTCTATTTAACAGATGTGGAATTCATCACTTCAGTCTTTAACTTGCATTGGAAAGTCACCGTTTTGATAACTGATCCCACTGTGTGTTGTATATACTGCAAGTACTGAAGGAATTCACATAAAACCAAGTCTTCCTCAAATGAAAAAGATGCACCTTCCCTATATAATAACTGAAGAGCCAAGTGTCCTAACATCACATTTCTGAGCAATTTATCAAAGTAAAATCCTTGCAAGCAAAATAAAGTGAAATAAAAAATAGTTACACTTTAACACCTGGCTCTTCAGCAGGTAACAGTAACTCTGTTTTATCTGACCCATCAAGGATCTCTAGAGTTAAGAGTAATCAGCCACTTCTCACAGCCCAGTACTAATTCAAGAGCCCATTTAACCACTTTGAGAGAGACATCTAGGGCATATTGACATCTTTTTCTCAGTATTCACTTTTACTGTGAGAAATGCTACTGGACAACAACCTACATTTTGTTGCAGAGAAGAGCCTTAAAACATCCCCCCATCACATACTGATGAGAACAACTGCTTCTCCAGATTCCTTACAAAGAATGTAGACTCATGTTACACTTGTAACTGAAAATATTCCAGGAACATATAAAGTGACCATGATTAAACTAATGTTGGTATTCCAAATCAATTTCCCTTACACAAATTTACAATACAAGAATTCATTAAGGCAGGAGGAAGCAGGTCTCATATATGAAATAATATTTACCTAGAAGCTTTAGCCAAGATAATTTATCCTTGAATTCCAACAGCAAATTAGTTCCTTTCTTCTACTCCACTGCATTTCATTTACATATATACCAGGTCCTTTCATAATAATCATTCCAATTCGCTCAGCATATTGAAATAAACAGTAATTCAAAAGAAATACATCAACATGCAGATCCCTCAACTGAGCAGGGGGAAGAGGAGAAATCAGTGCCCATCAGTCCCCACACACTTACAAATTTCCATACTGTGAAACTGTGATTAGTCAAAAGCTTCATCTGCAAACAGAAACGTTCCAGTTTCCTAACAAACCAGGAGGCAATTCCAGACAAACGGGAACACTTACCTGATGTTTCACCATTCCTTTATTTTCTCCTTTTCTAATGAAAGGAAACACAACAGGAAAAGGCTTGATCCAGCTCTCAGTTACATTAGTTCTACAGTACTGTGTCACTGCCTATCAGCATCACCGTACTATGGCACATGGCTAGCAGCTTCAGTCAGGTTGTTGATTTACTTAAAGTTAGGGACAAACTGAAGAGATGGAATCTTCAAGAAGCAGAAGGAGACTCAGCTTTAAACCTAAAGATGCATCCATATTGAGGGAATTCCATGACAGTCATCAACATGTCAAACTCATAATTATTTGGTTTCTCTTAATTCTGTGCCCTGTAATCAATTTTTTTTTACCAAATTAGAAATCAGAGTAGGAGCTATGGCAGCTCTTACATTGAGGAAGCAAGGCAGCTCCACTGAAATCAGTAGGAGCGACCTCCAGCTGACATAAACCTCTCTGGGACCGCTGAAGTTAATCAAGAGCCCACCACTTGGAATCAATTCATTTAATCCTACTAAAATCAATGATGTTACTCAATTTACAGGCACTGAAGAAGTGGTGCCATGATATCTATCAAATAAGCCAGAAAAATGGGATATGTTTGTAGGAAATTGTTGGGAGGGGAGCCCCAGGACTTTAACTGTTAACATGGAGAGCCTGAAGCTGCTGTAGCTGTTTGAAATACAAGGTGGCCCTGGTTTTGACTGTCCTTTTCCGAGGCTCAAGGACCATTAAAATGATGAGGCTTTTTCTCTGCATGTGTTTTCAAAGTCAAAGCTTGCATAACATGAAGGTACTACAGGCACTCATATCACCTCCATACTAAATTAGGAGGGCATCTGTGCAGGTAGGCAGTAGGAAGCACAAAATCCTGAGGACAGCTCAGAACAGGAGTCTGGTGCTAACCAGGCTTTAGCCCTCAAGAAGAGGAAATGTCCCTCTCTTGCCCTGCTCCCTTTCCCTTTATGACTGTGAGATTGTAAAAAGGTGTGAAAGTTACTTCTAAGATTTTGGCTGTACACTTCTGTGCCCCTTCTACTTACCCAGCCCTCCTGTAAGGTGCTGTACAAGACGTTAGGGACAGGGACCCTCACACCACTCCATACCATGCATTAGAGTTTAGGAACTATTTTACACAGCCCGATAATTTAGCATAAACAGGAAACCAAGTGTCGCAGCTGTACTCAAAAGAAACACAAGTATGATGCCTCCCCATTCTCTCTCATTACTTGCCCCAGTTTTCCCCAGCTCAGTCAAAACCACACCATTCTTCCCATTGCCAGAGGTAACCACCTCTGCCTCACCCCTTTACTTTCCCCACAGTAGCAAAGGGAGGAGAGCATATGACTGCTTTTAGGATTCATACTAATCCTTTTTCCTGTTCCAGCTGGGCCATACCACACTTGCTGCCATGTCTGTTTCTACGATCTCTTTGTGCCTAGCACAGCAATGTTGTTACAATCCTGTAAGACACAGCTTTCCTTAAGGGTTTCCACTCTCTGATTTACAGGAGTGTTTTCAAACTCCCAGAAATTGCTGTAATAATTTGAATCCCTGGTGAAACCACAGTATCTCCTCAACAATTTATCTTTTAGATCTTTTGCTCTTCTCTGGAAACAGAAGAAAGGATGACAGGTGTTCAGGTTATCTATTCGTTAATAATTGTCACTTTTCTTCTCAGACAAGTATAAAAACATCTCTTCTTATAAAAATCAAGCTCTACTTGAATTACGTTTCCAGAATAACAGCGAGGTTTGTATATACACGTTACTGGAATAATGTCAAAGTTTAATCACACGCACAATTTATTAGATTTTGGTTTATTCCTTCCCTTGAATTATTCATTGACTCTCTATAATTTCCCAAAGAATAATTTCATAAAGCGCTGCAGCAATAAAACTCTCCATATATCAGAACACCAATGTGGATGGTATTCATGATGCACTCGAAGAAAAATCAGCCTGTGACATTAATCATGTGAAAGTATTGAAAAATTATATTTAATCATTTCTATTGGAAAATAAAACCTGTACAGATCTTTAAAACGTGCATGAAACCTGCAATTCCATTTCATCCAACATTTCCTGCAACAATCTGCATAATTATTCAATACTTCCATGTTTGTCTGGTGTTCAGTAATCTCTCAGCTCACTTTCTCTAAATTGTGAGTTGTATTCAATCTTCTTTATTTAGCAAGTTTTGCTTAGAACATTCCAAATTCAATAAGGAGCAACAGACACATAAAACCCCATTCTCTGATCACAGTAAGCTGAACAGCAAAGTACCTCCTTCCTGAAACCCAGTTCAGATTCTGAGGACCACCAGAACTCTAACACAGCTTTGAGCACCTTCTGTTCTTATCCCAGCATCTGCAACAAGAAGCCCCTTTGCAGCCTCCGTGCCCCATAGAGGTGGGAACAGTGTGTTCTTACAGACTACCACAGATTTTCTTCAGGACCATATGTAAGGATGACTGTCCATTCAGCCACTGGATGAAGAAATCAAAGGTGCTGCCTACTGGAGTTTACCACTGAAAGTGTAGTGATATGAACTGTAAGCAGCATTAATCAGATCAGAAAGTTGTTTTGAAAACAAGTTTTTCCCTATATTTGACTTCTGAGAGCACTGAACCGCATGTATTTCCACTTGAGCTGTCTGTCAATTAAACTTTGCAGGCATTGCTATATTCTGCCTGTCCAAAAGCAAGAGAAAGTCAAGTCTGCAGACACAACCTGCTCTTCAGTAGGCCAAAAAACCGAAGTTCTGCCTAGTACTTCCCACAGGCTCCGAAGCACTGTAAGCCAAATCATGCTAACACCTTCTAGATGTTTGAAAGCTGAACAGGGTTTACAAATACTCCTAGTTTGTGGATTATGAGCTAAAATGGAAAATGAATGAGGATGATTCCTAACAAATCAGAATATACAGCCTCAGAGCTTTAACTGTGTCAGCACTGAAGTAATGTTCCATAAAGTCAGTCCTTGGAAAGCTGCAATCTGCAAATAAACAAACATGTATTAAATTAGAACAGAAACTGTTAAAAATGCAATAATGCCCTTAGGAACTCCAACAAGCCAAGAGTTTGTGTATAGAATATATAAACATCAAGATACACAAATGAAAGCTTTTTGTAGAATGTTAGGTCTCCTGCAAAGAAAGCAAAGAATGAACAACTGGTTTAATACTGACAAGCTCAGCTTATAGCCTTGAACATTAATAACTTATTTCAAATAGCTCAGACTCCTGTACATGAGACACCCTGTGGTGTTTCAGCTGATTCTGATTCTCTTCGTGCAGAAACCTTTTAGCTAATCATTTTCATCTCCGTGTGTCAATAAATCTTGCATCTCTGGGGTAATGACTTTTACTCAGCAAATGTTAAGCAGAAATAAAACCACGCAGAACAGTCTAAGCATGAGAATTTCAATAAGAATTTAGCAATATATTGATCCACTTCTCCCCTTTCTGACTTTTCATTACTGTCACTTTCACCTCCTGAATTCAATCAGATAAAAAGCTAAAATAATATGTGACTTACAGGTTTTAGCCAGCCCTACTAAAATGATTTTTAATTCTTTTATTCCACCAGAGCAAACTTAAAGAAATGTTTTATCATACTGAAGGCACTAGAAAATGGTCAATAATCTATTCATAAAGGAAACAGTTGGCAGTCACTGACTACAGTGAATAACCTCTTCTATAAATACAGACAGAATACACAAAAGAAGTTAGGAGATAAATATATGCAATAGTAGAAAAACAAAGTCTGTAATGAAAAGCCGTGTTTCCAGAGGTTTATGAATGTAACATATTACATCTCCTCTTCCTTGGAAGCCAGTTGACAAAGTATTTATGTCTTACACTGTTGCTAAAATAAAGTAAAATTAAAGTAACTCTTGTGTAATTATTTCTATACCACCTAAAATCCACTTAGATATGCCAAACCACACTTCTTGCACGCCAGTAGAACAAATGCTATTTCCATTCTCCTAAAATTTATCAATGAGAATTAGAAGATAATCAATAGTCATTCCCCAAAAAACTGATTGAAAACCCATCTTACCGTTAAAAATAGTCATTGAGAAACTTCTCATTAATCTTATTCCAAAGCTTGAATTCTAGCACAAGCAGATGGTAGAGATACTCTGACTTTTCCATCCTAACATGTATACATGATAAACAGTGCTGAGCATCAATTCTTCCTTAAGTTCACAAGGTAGATAATTTCATATTTCTATGATCATCATGACAACTGGCGAATGTCCATCGACATTCCACAGACATTTATTCTTACAGCACCCTGTGAGAAGCTGAGGCACATATCAGTGGGGAAAACCACGAGTACTGTGCTCTCATTCAAACCTATTGAGTACAGGTGGATTAACGCACAGCTGAATTAACAGTGACTGCCAGAGGAAATATGGTAGTTACCGTATAGTGCCACAGAATGAGCTGTTAAAGAATTTGAAATCATGTTTACTGATAAAAATGTCATAGAATATAATGTGAATCATTGCCTTAGCAACAAAAAATTCATACAAGTCAGCACATCTATCTTCTTATTTCTTCTTGTTTCTATTTCTCACCACTATAATAACTCACATTATCCCATCATATAGGAAGCTGTCAATAAAGGAATTATTTTCTTTAAAAGCAAAACCATATATAATCATTTTACTTTATGTACGCACAAGTCTGATCCAGATAAATAGAAGTTAAAGACTACAAGATCAAGAATCTTTTTTCAACCAGCAGAACCCATAATCTAGGTAAGGAGGTGTCTTTTACCATCTATTTTTGGCCTGTAACTACCACTCTCTGGTTTATAATCAAATTTCTTCTGTCAAAACTGTGTTCAAACCATATAAGCCTCAAAAAGAAGAAAACCCAACAAAATAAAACCTATTGAAGTCCATGCTATATATTTCTTTAATATATAGCACAGCAAACCCAATATTGCATACATAATTGTATCTGATCTGCTGGCCAACCCACTGCTTGTGGTTCCTAAGATGCAGTCTTGCAAGACTGATGTGGTTCTTTTCAAAGCACTAAACCAGTTTGTTGTCACTGTGAAAAAGAAGCACACAGACAAGAGCTGGTCCATAGAGTCACACAAATGGGCCACACAAATAGGCCACTCTGCAGCTGATGTAACTGCTGGTTATAGGAAAGCTGGTGCAATTGGACTGGTTAAGCTGATCTGAAGATCTGTCCCAAAGTAGATGCTATTGATTTCAATGCAGTGAGATGGACTGGCATTAGCTGGAATCTGATCACAAGAATCCATGCAATGATTAGTATAAATAAGTTTCAAGCTCTGTTTATTTGGCTGAAAATGTACTCAAACTCTAAAAAGTTGGAGAACATAGGTGGTATCCTCCTGTTGCTCATCCTTCCTTCATCCTCTTAAGTCATCTGCTCCTGCCATATCTATTTGTATGTGCAAACACAGAGTGATTTCTTACCTTCTTAAAGAATCTCTTGGATCAGTTAACTGGAAAACAATTAACAAAGCTTTCTGTAAGTCATTGACAGCTATGTTAACACTCCTCTAGAGGCCTTTAGAGTATCCAGTCTGTGTTTGCTCTGAGCTGAGTGAAATGCAAATCATCAGTACTTATTTCTGCTTGCTCCTCCACAGTTATTCAAACCACAAGGGCTTCAGGACATCCACTTTATAGAAGAACTGAACAGGGCAATGGATCAGAGAAATAGCACTGGGCAGCAGTTTTCAGCAGGTTTTGCAGGCATAAAGCTGGGCCCAAACTGATAAACTATAAATCCAGGGAAGCTGTAACAGGAACAGTGTGACTGACTGTTCTGTCAGTGGTGCCACAGCACAACTTCACAAAGAGATGATGAGTTCTGGAACAAGATCTGTTTTGTTTCCCCTTTAGAGCAGACCTACCATTGTGGGACCATGATGCAGGTGTTGCACTTCTACATATTCTTCCTGCAAACACTGCAAAAATAGTAATGAAAATAAATCAATTTGACCATTAAATGGAGTCTGCACTCCAAAATGTAGAAAATGAGTCCTAGGTAAAAGGACTATTTGCAACCATGTTATCAATCCTTACAAGTAAAATTAACGGTATTCATAATGCTCTGTGTATTTTGTGACAATGGCATTACTTTGTTTCCCAAAGGAGAGAAGACATATAGTTACATACCTGAAGGTGTCCAGAATGCACCATAATGAAGTCTTACATAGCAAAGCAGCTATTGGAAAAATTATGTTGTGCTATCATAAGCAATTTTTGCCAGCAGCGTGTCAGTTTAAAAAAAGCTGCATTCAGGACTTGCTTTTGAAAGTGCATTGCTTCCTATCCTGAGCTGAAAACAAGCCATGGCACTCCGAACTTCCTACAGACTGGAAATTACAAGTTTGTATCAGCTCCCTTCTGCATAAAACCACCAACTCAGTACTGACCCAAATCTCCCACACCTATTCCTACATAAGCTTCAGCAACAAAACCAAAGTTTGTATGCTACAGCCGACCAAAAGGTTAACAAATCAACTTTGTAAGTTGGCCTCATCCTCCCCAAGCATCACTTTTGTCATTGCATGAATGTTCGTCATGTTTGTCCTAGCAGAACATAACACTTCAACAGAATGCATCCCAACAAGGTCATCATGTACATATTCAGGAAGGTTCCCTGGGACGCTTTTTCTGCATCACTTCACGCAAACCTGTATTCTAGTTCATTAATTTAGGTAGGTAACTGCCTAGAAAGCACCAGCAATGGTTTCATTTATTCAAGATAGAAATGAAAAAATAGGCTCAGAGCTGCTTTGTTTGCGTTCAAACACCAATATGAGTGTATTTTTCACCTTGTCTGATATAAGATTTCAGCCTTGGTTTTCATAATACTTTATTGTGGGAGTGTCAGAAGGAAGAGACAGATTCTGGTATCCCGATCATTTTTTATTACACAGGCGATATGGTGCCCCAAGAACTTCACGTAAATACGTGATAACACTGAACGTGTCTGTCTCAAATAAAAGCTGAACTCACCACAGAGTTCTGAGTGCCTCAAATATTTTTCAAGGTCATACCATAAATTCATAAACTTTACCATAATGAATGTCCCAATAATGTGAAGTTTGATGCAGAGTCTTTCACAGATCTCTCTCATAGCGTCCTCATATAATAAAGGGATATTGTGTAATTAGTGGTGAGAATGGACTTCCTCAAAAGGTAGTATTAGCTCTGGTTTCAGCAACAGCCTGCACTTTATTAGCTGCAGTTCAGATGTATGAGCTACAAAGTCTGCTTGTTCACTCCCTGTGTGTCCCTTCTAAGATTAGGAACAGGAATAATCTAATTAGAAATAATCCTGCCAAGAACAAATATCAAAGAAGAAGAGCTAGAAGAGAAAGCTGCCAGATGAGTCCATTAACTGTGATATGGACTGCGGTCTTACCTCAAGCCAAGGATGCTGCATCAGCCCATTTCACAACTATTTGTTGATTGTCTTTTACAAATATTGTGCTATTCCTAAACATAAAGCTGCTGATTGTTAAAAATACAGGCTACAGTTTCAATGCACACAATATATCTAACACTGAGTGAATGGAGCTGCAGAGGAGAAATGAGCTTTGATTTATGTAATGTTGTTACCTAATCTCTAACTCTCATAATGGGAAATAAAGTGCCTTTTATGAGGTTGTAGTCCCTCCAGTTATTTGGTAATAATGACTGACCAGGCAATGTTTGAAAGGAAAGCGAAGTTTTAAGTGAGCCAGAATCAGAGCTCTTTGGAGATTACCACTGGAGATCAAAGTCAGCAACAGATGCCCAGAGCCAAGCAGAGAATGTCAGGGTTGTTTTCTTAGTCCTGAGTTTTACATGATCTCCTTGTTAATTAGGATTCAATAGACCCTTTAGCTGCGATCTTTGGTGTATTCCACACCTGAATAATACTTCCTGACATTTAAGTCAAGCTAAAGCTGAGTGTCTTGGTGACAGTAATGAACTGTATACTCAGATCTACATTAAAATAAAGTTTCCTAGGTTGCATTTCCTAAGTTCCTTTGCCAATGTGGAGGTAGCAGCAGACTGAGCTGTTTTTAAGATATTCCCATGCCTTGTTAAGACATGTCAAAATTGAAATTAAAGTTGAATGTATCAGGGTAAACAGAAAATGTAGAACCTTGTAACATCTGTGTTTTATTTCCTACTTTATAGCATAGTGTTTCTGCAAGTAGTACAAAATAAATTTTGCTCTATTTAATACTGAAAGGCCTGGGAATTGTTAGAGACAAAAATTCAGGCCAGCAAAACCTGTTATTTCCATAAGGGCATCATTCCTATTTCCTATTATCATAATAGAACAAACCTCATAACATCAGGTTATTTCTTTGTCCTTTATAATTCAGTGTACCAATCAGAAATACCTCAGAGAAGCAGGTTTATGCGAGATTCTCAGGTAGGGAAAAGGAGACTGTTGCTTTTAAATCCTTACACCAAGCTGGTGCTAAACCAGCAGACAAATGATAGGTATGAGAAATGTGTCAAACAGCCACAACCACATTGCTGTATTAATGTTCCCAACAAAATATCAGCCATTCGACTGCAAACTCAGGAACAACAGCTTACTCAGCAAATGTGTCAGGCTACCTGCCAGCTGCTGAGTCACAGCACAGTGTTGGTGCCATGCGTTCCTTACAGCAGCTGAATTCTCATCAAACTCTGCAGTATAGCAGGAAACCACCACAGTCAAAGGAGGAAGACAAGTGTGCCTGTGTAGACAGTGACATGAAAATCAGACACTTCATTAACAGGCCTAAACCAGCTAAGCAGGATGAGAACTAACCACAAAAATGAGAACATGGCATTTCTGCAGGTGCCTCATTTTTTGTTTTATCAAGGGTCAAATTCTGTTCATTTCATTCCTAAGCAAAACCACTCAAATCAGCAAAATGAAGCATATGCTGCAGTTAAGAATATTGTTAAGTGCCACCTATGGAATGCTGCTTGCTCAAACTGAAGCAAATACAGAAGCTGTGCTTGCCAGCTTGCATGATTCACAAAGATTAGATTTATGTATTGATGGTCTCCTAAAAACAGAGAACAAAAATGTAAAATCCCAACTAATTAATATTTGACACGTTTTAAAAAGAATGCATATGGGAAGATTCAAAAGGATTCTAATTTATGAGGGGGAGAGACTGAAAAATCAAAAGGATTGCACTGAGATTTTTGATTTTGTAACAAAAACTCCTGCCCTGCAACTGAAGTGCTTTGCAATTTCCCATGGAGAAAAAGCTCCTCTTCCAGTTACATGTTCTCAGCCTTGCACCGACTCTGCCACTCATTTGTCCCCCAGTGAGTTGGTTCAGCTCTGAAGACCAGAAGAAAAATACTGAGGGGTTTTTTGGAGGGTTACTTTTCTCCTCAGATGAATCAGCTTACGGTAGTGTCAGATGAGCAGCTGAGACAACAGAGGGAAAATGAAGGGAGGAGCATGCTGGTCCAGGCTTAATACAGGATTTAATACAAAACATGAACCACAGAAACCTATGCAGGTAAACATCTGAGGATTTTTCATTTCTTACAATTTGTTATCAGCCCTAATTTCATCTCTGCTTCCTATGGGCCCTAACAGCAGTGCATGTTGTAGTTGATCACATTCCATTTCTCCACTACTAGGACCTAAAGTGCTCCACATCCAGCCTGGACAATAAAGGTTTCCTGGAATGTTAAATAAAAGTAACAATAAGCCTCACAGTTATGATCACAAAGAAGGTTCCTACCCTGAGGAACCTTCCCAAAGCAAGTTCTATCCTGTTCATGAATATAGATTAATATTACTTAAAGAGATAGAGATCTCCTAGCCACTACCCACTGCAGAGATTGAAATTTTGACTAGCAAGATCTAAAATCCCTTGCTCACATTATGTCTGTTTGTTTCCTCCTCTAATAGCAGGCTTCCTATCTTAAGTTAATGCCAGCAAAGTTCATCTTCAGGAAGCAATATAAATTTTAGCTAAGAAAATAATGTGACCATAACACCATCAACTGCTCACTTAGGGAACACAAAGGAGTAAGAGGAACACAAAAAAGCAGAACTGTGGTCAGTATTCCGTGGGCCAAAGTTCAGTTCTACCTCCAGTCTATCACAAGAGTGCATTTAATGTCAGAGATATTTTAGCCACAAAGCAGGTATTTTCCTTTGGACTCTCTGCTCAGTGCATCCAAGAGCTGCTCTAGAAGTTAAACTTTATGTAATGAGTAAAACCAGAATCCAAACAGCCCACTGCTCTGATCCTGATCTAAAATAGCATTTAAAAAGAAGTTGGAAATCACAAAGCGCTACAGAGTATCAGTCAAATGAAGAGAGATCTGTATCAGAAATGAGGTTTTAAAATAGTTAACTTGCCACCTAGATCCACAGACCTGTTACTTTTTGTATCCCTACTAAAGAGAGGCTAGCCTGAAAGAAAGCTAAAGGTTTTATGCTAAAATTGTGGCAATGCCTGCATTAGCAATCAAAGTGGATTTTCTTTAATTGGGTTTTATAAAACACATACACAATGGTGAGAGAACAATAAATCAGTTGTATAAAAACTTTCACCTGCTATCATACAGCCCTGGTACTCTACACCTGCACTATCAAAAAGCTGAAATATGTTCAAATTACTCTCTCACATCCAGTCTGTTCAGGACAAAATGCTGCTGTCTTTCCTTTTGCTCCTCCTTCTTATTTTGGCGTCCAGCGCACCTACACCACTTCTCAAGCACATATGGATGATGAAGCTAAGCCTCTACAAATAACAAATAACTAAGATGCTTTGCTTTCAAAGACATGTCATCAGCTGAAGTTAGAAGCCTCTGGCAAATTTAGTTGGTTTTATTAATGAAAATTTATGGCTTTCACTGTGAAACACTTTCTCTATGACCAGATATAAGAGTAACCTTAACTGGAAGCACTCCAATTCAGCAGCAGCACTTTACAATCATTTCTTCTAAACAGTAGCATTAAATATATATCTACTTACCCAAACCACATTAGCTCTGATTGTACCATGCATGATATATGTATTTAGCAATACAATAAGAAATCCCCATTTCAAACAGCCTGCAGCCTGAGCAGACAAAATGAAGGAAGATAGTGACTATTCTGTAGAAAGCAAGCTAAGACAAATTCTGAATCATAAACAATATGAACATTAGCATATAAATAAACTACCACAGATCTGGGAATAGAACAAAGACCTTGTAAGTCTCTATCCCACGTCTTAGCTATAAGGCTTCTCCAAAAGAGTAAAATGCAGCACAACTTAGTACTGAACTGTGAAGTTTATTAATCAAGTTGTATTTGTCTTACATATAAACATAATATTTTCCCCAAAACCAAACCCAACTAGTTTTCTGACTCCATGCAACCATTTAATGACTTTTCAATTTACAACTAAAATGCATCCATGACTGCAGTTATATCCCATTTACTCATCTTCAACAGCATGTCCAGATTTTCTCCTTTAAATAACATTTCTTCAGCATTTTTCAGAAATAAAACATGAATAGTAAAATTGAGATTTACTTATGCTGGAAGTGAATTCCTGACTGGCAAGAACCATCATATTTAGAGCAATTGGAGAAGTACCTGAAATACCATCCTTTTTTAAGACATCCAAGACAGCAGAGGTAACACAGCAATATAATACCGTGAAACAAAAGAGATCTTTTCCTTCATTATTTACAGGCTGCATATGGCAACCCTGAAACAGTTAAAGACCAATGTAGGGCCTCGGTATTATGTGATAGTTAGAGCCTTAAGTGGCTTTATGCCCTAAGCCATTAGAAAGCATTGACTCAAGGGAGATCGATACCAGTATATCCTGGCAGTACTGGAGTTTGGAGCTTATGCAATCTGACAAGATCACAGCCTGAAACAGTAATTGGCAGAGAATGACAGGATTTTTTATTGCTCTTATTATACTTGTTAAAAATAAATATATTTGGTTCATGTTTATTGAAAAACCAAACCAGCTTAACTTCAGCCTTTGTTGCTATTTTAGGGACTTGTGTATTTCTTCCCTGCTCCAGTCAATAAGGCCATTTTCAGATGAGGGTCTGGGGGTTTGGTTTAAAAGAGACTATTTAAATACTTGACTAGAAAATATTGCTACTGTTAGTAACATCTATTTACAAGCAGCAGTCATGGTAATGTGTGGTATCTTCTAGAGTTTTACAAGCAGCAGTCATGGTAATGTGTGGTATCTTCTAGAGTTAACAGAACAAAGAGGAAAAGGAAGGATGGCAACACAATGTTTCTGAACAGCTGGGTGCCAATTACTGCTCTCTGTTAACAGCACACAGCCATCTACCGGAGGTGGCTGTGTCTCCCCACCTGCACAAAGTGGCAATTCAATCAGAGATCTCTTCCTTTCACACAGCTCGAAATTTCAAACAACTCGCACCCAAAAAGATTGATGTTCTCCACTTCATTTCATTCAGGCCATCATTATGCTTCTTTAGTGCCACCCTTGTTATTATAAATTACGGCTCTTTCACCATTTGATAAATTCTGTAACTTTCATCTTTGTGTGCTTTTAAAGTTCACCCCAAAGAAAGAGGCTTTCTGTTTAAAATGAACTCTCTTGATCATATGAGATAGTTTAGAGAGATCTGCATTACAGGAGGTGAGATGCCAACAGAAATTGGCCATGGTATGCAATTGTAGCTAATGACACCTGTAGCACACTAACTGGCGTTATTAGACCCTTCTAATTTTTATTTCCTTTTTTCTAGCTGAAAAATCTGCAGCACTTCCTTGGTTGCTCCATTTCCCAGGATTTAAGGAAAAAGGTTACATATGCCAGTGTTCAAGGTTAAAAGTATAAGTCAGAAAGAGTGTACATTGAGGATTGAAATAGAACAGATTGGAAAGAATAATCATCTGAAGGCTTCTGGGGAGGGCTTGGTTCTGGGTATATAAACCTTCACTCAACACTCAGATCATGTTTCCTCTTCTCTTTATCAAAAGATAGTTACTTCAGATGCAACTCCTAATCACAAAGTCCCTAATCATTGGTCACTAGAAGCATTGGGGATTTTGCAAGGTAATGATTTGGCTTTCTAATTCTGGTCTTTTTTCCCTATGGATTTACTGCTGGTATGATGCTCCTATGATTGACAAAAGATGGAAAGAAGGATGTTTGAGAAAGAACACTCCTGCAGTGAGTCTGTCATCTGTTTTGCTAATCTGCCACGTGGAGTCTCTGTGAAGAACTCAGGGCAGGCAGAAAACTGGGGGCTGTACAGGACATTCATATATTGAGCAATTCTTCCAACACATAACTTGGAAAATATGAGCCATTTCAGTGCATTAAATCAGCACAAAAACTCTTCACTTTTGCTGCATCAGTTTTCTGCCAAGTCAGTGCACTGAAATGGCTCAGCAACCCAGTGACCAAGGGAGTTAGGGAAAGGGTTTGGCCAGAGGCAAGAGATAGCAAGAAGGCAGACAGCAGTTAGATTGTCTTAGGCTGCTAGAGAGCTATAGCCTTTATTTCCTGACATTTTTTACCTTTGATTGGCTTATCAAGAGGTCGTATGGGGAGCAGCACTGTTGTAAAGAAATGGGAGCACACAGCTGGAGGAAAAGGAGAACAACACTACTCCAGTGGCCTGGCTTATATTAGTGTCTTACGTTTTTCAGTTCTGTTTCCAAAGGTGAGATGCTTATGTATGATTAATTCCCTCAAATGGAGTAGTGAAGATGTTCCTAAAGGATTCTTGGTGAGAGATTGCTAAGCAATTCAACTGTTAACATCTAACCTGCCTACTTAAGTTTCCATCTCTTGAAGCATGGAAAGGCCTTAAGAGAAACTGGCCTAACTTGCAATGTAAGGAGAACTGGTAACACAGAAATAGTAAAGCAAACTGAGCTACACACTTGCATTATTCAAAACCTTAGGTTTCCCTTTTATCCTGTTAATAACTAAGGTGCTTTTTCACATCTGTAAAACACCTAGTTCCTTTTCCCCTTTTTCCCTCCATAAAAATTCTATTAAATTAAAGGGTCTGGAAGTTATCCTTAAGTGTGGCAAATCAACTATTAATTACAGCTCTGCAAGGACAAAAGCTCTGAGAAAAGAAAAGAAACAAGGGAGAGAAGATACTGTTTCTATTTAAAACAATGAAAAAATCTAGATAAAGATGCATTTGACTTCAGTATAGGCTCTTCAGATATCTTACTAATTCGTATGCAGTGTCATTCACTGAGAAGGTAACAAGCAAGTCAGGAGTTGCACTTCTCACACTACGTGTTGCAATCTTTTCCAACTGCCTGTTCACTGCACCTTACAGATGTGACTCAGTTTTAAGACCTCAACTACTTGTGGAGGAGACTTAGCCAGTTTGTGCCACACTGCCCTCAGATGCACAAGTGCATTGTCACCAGAATCGTGAGCAAGCACCTAAATACTCTTTAGAGACTTCAATGGAAAGGAGTCTTTCAGTATTCCTTTTGAAGAAGAAACTTACCACTTCAATGTATTGTAGGAAACTAAATATCCTTTTGCCTAATTTCTATTTTCTCCTTTTTACTGGAGCAGCAAATCACTGTTATCTGATATGTGCAAAAAATAAAACTCCTCTTGAACTCTGCTATTGTTAAAATACCATTATTTAGTCACTTTAAAATCATTTTGCATACTTCTGTATTGTATCCAGTGAACTTACAGCTTTCCAAAGCTTTGCAGTAACTGTGGAGCCTAGAACCAAGTTTGCGTCTGGTTGGGCAGGAAGGGAAGGAAAACCTGGAAGTGTAGCTGGATGCCAAAAGGGTACTTGGCAGGAAGAAAATACTGGGAATATACAGCAAATCATGTCATGTTACTGGAGGAGGCAGAAATTGTCTTTTAAGTTGAAGTCTGAATTTTTTCAACCCTCATGGATAACAGGTTTTTAATGAACTTCCAATTATTTTTTTTTTTAATATATGACTAAACTAACAATGTTTTTTTGGTAGACTTGTCTAGGGACTTTAAAATGTATTTCAATGGCTTATCATATATATATGTATATCTAAAAACATTTTTGTCTGCAATTTGCAACATTTCTATTACATTAATTGAGTGATATGAGCCCATTTCTTCATCTAATTAAGTCCTGTATAAGTATTCTCATGTGTATTAGTTGAAAACTGCATTAAGTAGCAAAACATTTCAAAGATGCTTCATTCATCTCTTATTAGGATTCAGCCTGTAATCACATTTATAATTCCTTTGACCCTATGCCCCTCAGTCAAGTCAATTTACAGCACTTCTATAAAACCTTCAAATTTATACTCAATCCATAATTGTCTGCATGCAATAGCAGAATAAAGCCAAACTAGTGAGAGCCAAGAAAAAAAAAAATGAAACACATAAGCCATGAAAAATGTAACCCAAAATCACACAGGTCATCAAGTCTCTAAATTACACTATGCAAGCAGATGTGCTCTGATTTCTGATTTGGTGTGTAGACTAAAACAAATTATACCCTTCATCCAAACTTTTTGACTCTTGTGAAGTGTTTGGAACATTCTATAACAACTTTCAACATATTAAAATCTTTTGTAAAACACTAATCATTTCATAATCCCACCTGAAACTCTAGAACTGGGAAATGACCCTGAATTCATTAACAGCAAGGATTACATTAGAGAGTATACCGAGACATATATTCAACAGTCACAAGCTGAACTTCCTATAAAAGCGGGTGAGTGACTACTTCCTTTTCCTCAAGTAGTCTCTGCTAGCACAGCTTGTATAACAGAGCACCAGGAGGTTTCTCTTCCCATTTTACAAACTTTGTTCCAAGAAAGTAAAGCTTTCAAGGAGACGTTGTTGCACTGTCATCAGTTCTTTTCTCAACAGAGGACCACTTAAAGACCATGTCGAAACCCACGTGGTCTATTTAGGCTGGCACAAAGATCTGGTGTTTATAGCTCCAGCTGGGAAGGTGACACCTTGTAAGTGTTTTTTCCCAGGTACCATCACAACGTGGCATTTGCTCCTAGTGTGGCCTTGCTATGTTAGATGCTGCTCTGTGCATAAAGTAGTGCCGTGCTGTCATCTAGTGGGTAGTTCTGCTTACCACCTCTCTTCTACAGTACCAACATATTAAACAAAATGGAAATCGGTGTGGCTTTTAATTGCTTTCTGACATTCCACATTCCAGTCCACTGTACTCCAACTAAAAGCTTTTATTTTTGTTTGTCTTATCCTACAAAAGCAGGTAATAGCTCAGAGTAGAGCAATGCACATACTACACTTTTATTGGTACTTCACGCCACTGTAATCACTGGAAGATGACCTTTAATAGTTGCACCACTATCAGATATAGCTTATTGCCCTCATCCTAGCACCAAGGGGCTGCTCAGAACTTGGAGATTACAGCTCTGCTCATCAACAACTGAATCCTCGCTGAATACTGTGACTTGCATTGCCATGTGAACGTTCTGTAACTACAGCTACATTTGGTATTTACTACTTCCCTTTTAAAGGTCAAAAACTTGACTAGCTCATTTGTAATGTAATCTATGTTTTGCTGATTGAAAATGCTATAGGAATGCAAGGTATAACTGACAGCTACTCATGAATGTTCTCCCTTTAGCATACAGTGGCATTTTTCTGATTTTAAATATTTAAAGCGTGTGATTTATTTGAAATGGTAAATGCAAAAAAGTTTATTAAAACATCAACCCCCCCCCCAAAAAAAAAAAATCAAAGGTAAAGCAGAATTAACTAAATAAATTGTTGCTAACTATCATTGCATGAAAATTAATATTCAGTACCACTGAATGCAAATGATAGAGCTTCTCCTACACTAAAATGAACTATCTTTAACTTTGGCTAGCCAGACTTTTGTCTTAAATTGATAGTTTCCTGATTAAAAGAGACTCCTTCAAGAGTAATCTTTCTATATACTTCAAATTCACTGTTATTTAAATATTTTAAATGTGATTCTCCCCTCTTTAAGAAAATACTTGCTAAACAATGCAAATCTTTAACTCAGGGCTCACTTACAAGGTTGCAAGACTTTCTGCCTGCTTTAAAATAAGAAGAGCATGGAAAGAGTGCATTTAACACATTCAGTGGCTGACATCATAACATTTAAGTCATTTTGACCAAAGTAATGAGGAAGTACAATCAAATCATATGGCTGCGTAGCAAAAAATATAGGAAATTTCTTATGCAAAGTATAGTTTCCTGTTTGATCTCTGCAGCCACTGGAAATAAAATGATCAAATGTTTCTTTACTAGTAACATAAGAAACAATCACCCACTCTGTGGTGATTTCACTTAATATCTTTACAAAGTAGCTAATTGTAAGGCTGTAAAGGGGCATCTGACACATCATTCCCTTATGGAAGCAACACTAAGAGGTCAATAGGAGATTTGGGTTGCTCTTACTTTCTCAGTCACGAAACTTTTAGGTCCTATTCTGCAGATGTATTGAAAAAGAAAAGTTACTTCAATGCTTAGAATTCTGCTTTGCTTCTCTAGTCAATATTGCCCTGACTAATGGTGGATAGCAAAAGTCAGAAAATCAATGTCAAGTTTTACCCAGGTCAAACAGACGTATAGTCAGCTACAAGATAGCTGCAATCTAACAAAGCTGTTAGTTTCTACTTCCTTATAAACACAGGCAAATACTGCAGGAGTCCACAAGATGGAGCAAAACTTACCTTTTTAACCTTTGAACAAAAGGAGCATAAAGCCTATAGTTAGCTCCTATGAATCATGGGTGAGTAAGAGGCTGCTGATCTCTGAATTCTCAACAAAAATGTAAGAAATTCCCTGTGCTTTGAGGAACAAAAGTTGTTAAATTTTCAGTGTCTGAGAAGCCAAGAGCACAGGACTGCTCTTTAAATAGCTTACAGTAGGAGAACAAGATACAGACCAGAAGATTTATTTTACTGCAAGACAACTGAAATTGATCTTTAGTTCTCCTTTTCACATTTCTTAATAAAACAAACAAAAAACTACAACCAACCAACCAAACACCTAGCCTTTATGTAGCAAAAAAGCTAATACAGCTAATGAGTGACCTATCTCAAGCACAAAGAGCTGCTGGATGGAAAAACAAATAAGCCATGCATCAGTAGACTCCATCAATATTGAAGACACGCAGCAAGATCAAATTTTCATACCATGATAATTTCAGTTCCCCTTCATGGCAGATCTTTTCTACCAAATGCAGCCCAAATACATTCATGACATGTCCTTACTGCCTACAGCCATTTTATAATGTCAGCCACACAAGCAAGCACTTTTCACAACAGTGAACCTGTCACACCAACTCACTATTCTAATCAAGATACAGAGACTTGAACTGCGTGTAAAGTAGCAGAGATTTCTTTAATTTGGCACAATTAATTGCATAGATCTGTGATGCTAAAAGATACTACAAACTTTCTAACTGGAAATGAAGTTTGAGAACACAGCAAGAAAATTATGTGAAGCACAACGGTGTTACTTTCAGAACTTGTTTAAAAGCAAACTTTCTTGCTCGTCCCCACCCCTTCATTGTTTCCTCCCCAGAGCCTTTAACTCGGCACACCTTGCAAGCCGCTCTGCTCTGGGCAGGTTTGCCTTTTGGCCCCGCTCATGCAGGCAGCTGCTCTCCGAAGCCGGAGCGAGCCCCTGGGTACCTGCGGCGGGCCGGGCGCGGGGCCGCGGCTCGATTGCTCACGACTAGTGTCATATGACACGTTAAAGATGGCTGAAGGGGAGAGTTGCACCGCATCTGCGGCGGAGGGAAAGGAAGACTTTGAGATCATTGACAAAACCCAGATCCCAAACGCGACCGAGCTGAAAAGCCAGGAACAAGGGAGAACGGAAGAAGGGAGGTGGTCTGCGCCCATCTTGTCGCTGGCCAAGAAAGCCTCGGAAAACTTAGCGCTGAGCTATGGCCACGCTCTGAAGTCTGCATCTTTGGTAGGATTCATGTCCAAACCAGTCAGCAATGACAGCACAGCAAAACCAAGTATGATTATGCTTATTTAGTAAACTTGCTTTAATGGTGCGCAAATAAGTTTGCTCCCGTAAGTGCTGCTGATTAGCACCAGTGATGCATGGTTATAACTTTTAATTTATTGTTAACAGTCTGATGCTGCAGGGTTTCAGTTAAGCAAAACTGTAAAAAACAACACAGATGGAGAAGTTAACAGAATTTATTATTGTCAGAAAAATCCTAAACTCTTAATATATTTGGGAAAATGAGCATTAGTTTTATGCAGTCAGCTTCTATTCAGTTCCTCTTCCCCCTCTCCCTTAAAGTTCATCTCACCAGCAGCTTCACTGCTCCATAAGTGATCTCTCCCTTTTCCTTCTGGGTGTGCTGGCTCAGAGGAGGAGTTATGCTGCAATTCTTGGATAGTTTCTGTGTCAGAAAAGGGACAAATGAACTACGATACAGATTTGTTATAGATTTCCTCTTAACCACACTAAAATGCCTTCTTTTTAAGCCCAGCTTGCTTTATTAAATGTATCTACAGATATAGCAGCCACACAGATTTATGGAAACAGTGTCTTTGAATGGAATTAAAAGGGCTTTAGTTGAATTAATATGCAAATTATTAATCATAAATTCCTATAAATTATAAATCTTGATTACATTCATATCATGGAACAAAACCATTAAATGTAGCAGTGACTGGGCCTGGAGTCTTCCTCTCCAGGGTCTCACTGCAGTGTGTAATAGTTTTGGAGCAGTGGAGCTTAGTTTTGCTAAGTGGTGCTGACTTTTTTTTAGTGGAATTAAGTATTCAAGCTGGAGTTCTGTGGGGATGGATTGTTTCTTCATGGTGAAATAAGTTACTGCTGATTATTTTCTGTGAAAATTCATGTGTTGCATAGCTGGAGTTTAAGATTAATTCTCTCCTGAAAACCCTAGATTCTTTCTTTCCCTGCAGCTCTTAAGTCTCACACCAAAGTTCTCCGATTTGTTTCCTGGGTCCCCATCTTGAGCACTTGGGATCCGGCCTGACAATGTGCAAAATATCCATTGCATTCAGCTGCATTTGGAATAATGCTGTACATAGACGTGATTCAAAACAGCACGCAGCATTTGGCAAAGGGAAATAACATCTTCTCTTGCCTGAAATGGAGCTCCCACACTTAATAGAACTTTTACCATAATCTGCTAGCTTCGTGTCTGTAAAGTAAGAAAGTAAAACACTACCTCCCCCAAGCACCATAAATACAATTTAAAGCAGGTATTTTTAAGAAATAAGATGAGACCTGCAAGACTACGTGTGAAAAAACAGCAACTCATTCTCTGCTGCCATCTTTTCCCCAGAGATCTTATAACCTCTACCTGCTACTTCAGCACTGTTGATCCCATGTAAGCTGTGCTGCACGCTGCAGTCAGCTGGACCTACAGAAAGGCAGATCATAAAACCAGCGGCTGCCATTGAAGAAACTGTGTCCTGCCTTGCAGGGAAGGCAGGGAGCTACAAATCTAAATACAAATCCAGAAAGACTTGTAGCTTAAAAACCAAGAGATGGAGAACTGCTAGCTTTGCTTCAGTGTTTTCTGACTTCAAAGTGTGCGGAGTAATTACAGTAATCAAGGCATGGGGCTTCAAAAAGATGTTAGAACAAATCTGTTTAATTCAATGAGATACAACACTGTGACTTCCTTCTTAAGGATTGCAGCTTGTCTGTGATCTTTTCACTTAGGTAACCTGATTCCTCATCTTTGAGGCTTGGCTTTGTAATGAGGCTTGGTAATGTGTCTGCTTTGTCTACATACCTGTCTATTTTACATGTACCAACTTGTACAGTTTTACAGAAGATGTGGGTGACCGTGTAAACTTGCAGTTGTCTAAAAAGACCATTCAAGGAATTGTTTAACATAATACAAACGCTTAAATTTATATTCAGAAAGCACATTTCATGGTTGGTTGGTTTGATTGTTGGTTTGTCTTGTGGATAATGCATGTACCTTGAGCATGACTTCCAAGCTATGTTAAACATTCAGGAAACCATCAAAATAACCTTGCATTACTACTGAAACACCCCAGTACCCAAAGAAAGTCACTGGCTTTTGTGTTTCCAGAGTCAAGCTTTTTTTTCTGTTCCTGATGTGTACTATCACAATATCGACACCAAAATTCTAACTATCACAGACCCTATAATCCTTGTTCTTCCACAAGTGCTATTTCTGCGAGTACAGCCATGTTTGATCCACAGGTGGCAGCAGGATTCTCCTAATGCAACACCGTTGGCTCAAAAATACCATTTAGGTAGCCAGTGGTCAGCAGCAGGCAGTGTCTCTCAGAACTCCTTGACTGAAGGCACAGCGGTAGCTGGCAGCCTGCTTTTGCCTCGCCCTCTCCTCAGGCCTGAGGACGAGCATCACCCGCCCGGCAGAACACCAACACCCCGCTCAGCCACCACAACCTCCTTCTAAAATGGCGCCTGGCGCGGCGCGCAGCCCGACCTCACCTCGTTCTGTCTCGCGAGATTTCCCGGGGTCGGTGGTCGCGGTGGTGCGTGAGCCGTTGCCGTGGTAACGCGGGCGGGGCCTGCCCTGCGGCACCGCGCCCGCCGCTCAGGTAGGGCCCTCCCCCGCGGGCCCTGAGGTGGTGCTGGGCCCCGGTCTGCTTTGGGCCCGGTCTGCTTTGGGCCCGGTCTGCTTTGGGCCCGGTCTGGTTTCCCCCCGGGGGGCGGCGGCGGCGGGGCTCGGGCAGCGGCCCCGTTCCCCACGATGACCGCTCTTGATCCGTGCGTACAGGTGTTGGGGGGGGGGTTCACTCGTGCCTTACACCCAGCTCTTCCCCAGCCGTTCGCCTCCGCAAGATGGAGATCGAGACGGGAAGGCGTCGCTCTTGTCAGCGCTGAGGGGTTCTGGAGTGCGTCTCTAAAAGCAGCTTTTCTTTCTCCCCCCCCCCCCGTGTCTCCCCACCCAGGTGCACGGTGTCACGCCATGGAGGAGCGCGCCAACCTCATGAACATGATGAAGCTCAGCATCAAAACCCTGATCCAGTCAGCCCTGAGCCTGGGCCGGACGCTGGACTCGGACTTCCCGCCCTTGCAGCAGTTCTTCGTGGTGTTGGAGCACTGCCTCAAGCATGGGCTGAAAGGTGGGCGTCCACTCCCCACACAGGCTCTGACTGCCACAGCAGGAGAGGCGAATACACGAGTTCATGTTGTGTCCCTCCATGTCACCAGTTTGACTCCTGTATGATGCTGATATTAATCACATACCCTGTATAGTGCTTAGTATTACAGATAAAATCATAGAATGATTTGGGATGGAGGGGACCTTAAAGCTCATCTAATTCAGACCCCCTGCCATGGGCAGGGACACCTTCCACTAGAGCAGGTTGCCCCAGGCCCCCTCAAACCTGGCCTTGAACACTGCCAGGGATGGGGCAGCCACAGCTTCTCTGGGCACCCTGTGCTAGCGCCTCAGCACCCCCACATAGAAGAACTTTTGTGTAAGAGCTCATCTCAGTCTCCCTTGTGTCAGCTTAAAGCCGTTCCCCTTTGTCCTGTCCCTGCCCGCTGTTCCCTCCTCCTATGCCCTGTATTTTGTGCCTCCTAAACTGTCAAGGTATTTTTAATGCCCCTTTTTCATTGATATATTAGGAACTGTAAGACAAAGTAAAAGGTAGACTAAAATCTATAATTTTGGAGTGGGAAACCTGTCACTTTACCTCACAAACTTCTCTGTATACTCCCTCTAGTGAAGAAGACTTTTATTGGGCAGAACAAATCGTTTTTTGGTCCTTTGGAGCTAGTGGAAAAACTTTGTCCTGAAGCATCAGATATAGCAACTAGTGTTAAAAATCTGCCAGAGTTGAAGTAAGTTGATTGTTGGAGATGATGCATTTCATCTATACTTCTGGGAAAAAAAAGAATTGTTCATGTAGCCTCTCACCTTCCTTAATGAGCTGTTACGCCCAAAGAGAAAAACAGGACATGTAGGAGGCATTGACTTTTTCAAGAAATAAGGGGATATCTCAAAATATGCAGTGGTTCTGATTCGGATAATGCTGCAAGTTTAAAAGCAGCATCTGGAAGCTCCTATCACCTTGCTAAAAATAACTGTAAAGTCTTTACATGTATTTTCCTTCTTCTTTCCCTCACTTTTATAACTTCATGTCACTTTGTACACGTTCAATGTGCATAATTCTGGATGATGCAAAGAGACTTGTTTCAATGCTAGGATGCATCAATAGTTGGGTTATGCTGGTAGCTGAAAACATCTATGTCTTTCCAAGTTGGGAAGAGTTTACCATATACTTTCCCTTTGATGAAGCGATGGGTTATACTTAGTTGCTTTGTGTTTTGGAAACAGCATTTCATTTCCCCAAGATTGTTTTTATAGTTATTATTTTCTTATGTTCAGTCAGTAGCAAACTTCATCTCCCTTTGCTTTGTTTTTACCAAAACGTGCAACTTTTCCTTTTAGGACTGCTGTGGGAAGAGGAAGGGCTTGGCTTTATCTAGCACTCATGCAAAAGAAGCTGGCAGATTATCTCAAAGTACTCTTGGACCATAAGCATCTATTAAGGTAACAGTACAGACACAGGTAGATGGAATTCATTGAATCACTGAGACCTTGTTTTGTTGTAGTAACAGGTCAATAATTGACCAGTTTAAGCTTCTTATTACAACCTGCAGAGGAGCAAGTTGTTAATTGTTTTTTGCAGTGAACCTACAAGAACAAGTAGAATATTTTCTGAAAGAGTTCTGCATCTTCTGCCTTGTACAATAAGTTAGTGAGAAGGGGTTGATCAGCTGAGCTTTATAGGGCTACATTACTGTTCATATGATTTTGATGATGAAAATGTTAATAATCTTGATGTGTAGTGATGTCTTATAATATTTCTTCTAGTGAATTTTATGAACCTGATGCACTGATGATGGAGGAGGAAGGAGCGGTCATTGTGGGTCTGCTGGTTGGACTGAATGTTATTGATGCAAACCTTTGCTTAAAAGGAGAAGACTTGGATTCTCAGGTAAAGATTAACGCTTAGATGAGATCAATCAGTATAAGATTGTAGTAGAATTAAGCACATCCATAAATGCTTTGTTGAGATGGGTCCAGAATTCTGTCCAGAATGGCCTGTGTTGAATCAAAGTAGTACATAATTGTCCATCCCTAAATTGCAGGTTATGGAAATGCTCTCAAATAACTGCCAGGAAACTGAGCATACCAGATATGGCTATTTTGATGCTTGCATGTTTGCTTCAGCTCTGAAGAACATAGGCATTATCTTCCCTGTCTATACTTAAACTTCCGGGTTTTTACCTTTTTCCAAATACAAAGGAATGCCTGCTGCTACACAGAATTGCACTGGGAAGGTGCATTAATACCTTAAATATATTCTTTCAGGTTGGAGTGATTGATTTTTCCTTGTACCTTAAGGAAACCCAGGACAGTGATGGCAAACAGTAAGTATGGTGAATGAGTGATTATAAATTGATATGTTTTTTGTCAAACAAACCTGTTAGCCTGTGGCAGCACACAAGTGTTGGAGACCTCAAACTTTTTTAGTCATCAAAAAAAAAAAAAAGGAATCCAAAATAGGTTTTGTTAGCTAAACCGAAGTGCTGACTTTTAAAAGTCGAGCCCATGGTACTTCTAACAACAATACAGTGTGGAGAGTTTGTGTCTTGAGCTGGGACCAAATTAAAAGCACCCAAACTTTTAGCTTGTGGTTTTTATTTGGTTGTATGAGATTCCAGGTAACCTGCTACTAAATCACTGCTTGGGTTCTTAAGTGCTGTTTCAGAAATGCTCTCAATTAAGTAGCTGTCTGTGTGGGAAAGATAAGTTACAGAGAAAAAATCCTAGTTTTAGGTGAAACGTTAGGTGGGTTAGAGACTGCAACTGTTAGAAGCACTGCGTGAATGCAGTGGACTTGGTAGTTTGTGTGCTTCCGGCACTCAGTTTGCAAGTCTGTGTTGAAAATGCTGGTACAAACTAGCCTTTTAGAATGAAGGAATTTCTTCTCAATCAGTAAATTCTCACTTTTACAACTAGAGATGGAGGGATTACAGCTGTCCTTGACCAGAAGCATTATGTGGAAGAACTGAACCGTCATCTAAGGTGGGATTTTCCTCTGTTCTAATGTACAAACACTTGTCCTGCCTAGTTTTCCAGTATGGCTTTGAATGTCTCCGCTATCAGTGTTGTGGATTTTTGTCTGATACTGAGATGCCTTTTCTGGTTATTTCCCAGAATCTTAGTTTCAGTTTGTAATCTTACACCTCCGATGGCATATAAAATGCAAAAAAAAAGTCTGTGTAACAATAGTTTACTTTTTTGAGATTTTTGAGCTACTTTTGCAAGAGAAACTATTACAAGTGCATCTGGAAATTCATTCTTTAAAGAAAGAGTCTCTATTCTCTTGCTGTAGGTTGCTCTTTGGGATGAGCAGGCCTCACTTACCCTCTTGAGCATGAGAGGTGTTACAACTACAAAAGCTAAGGCAGAACAGGGCTGCCAGTTAATACAGTAGGAAAATACACAGTCCTCTTGGTGCTTAAGAGGAACAGTTATCCCTCCTCTGGGTTTTTTGCTAACTCACCAAAGTATTTCATTGTTAACAAATGCAAGATAGTAAAAGTATGGTTGGGGATAGGAATAAATGTTGAACACTGGCACTTCTGTTGTTTTTATGCATCCCTTTTTTTTTTTTTTTGTGGCTGCAGTTGCACAGTTGCAGATCTTCAGAACAAAATAGACTGTTTAGAAAAGACCAATTCAAAACTCCAGGAAGAGGTTTGTGTCTCCTCTGTTAAATATTTCTCATAGCTCTTTACCAGCAGAGGCAAAACTCCCTGAGAATATACCTTAGACCTAAAATGTTTGAGTTGATACTGGTGGACTATGGGGAATTGGTAGGACTGGTGTGGGCTGGCATGTGGGAAAGGCTCTGTGGAGAGCTTCCACATTATGTTAGTTGTTAAAATGCTTTGAGATAGCTATTGGTAGACAGGGTTTCCTTAATCAAGTTTTGTCTTGCAATGGTGTCCCTACCCAAAACTGTCACTGTAATGAACATGACTTGTCCTTCCTTCTTCTGCTTATGTGAGTTAACAGAACTTGGAAAGACAAGAATCACACTTGAATTAGGAAATCTTTCCTAACTGGGAACTAGAGTCCAGCAGTACCGAGTCCATCCACAGGGGTGGATGCAGAGGGTGAGATATATGTACATGTATACATATATTGTATCTGTATATAGATACATACATATATTTGTGTAGTCCAGTTTCTGATATTTTTGGGGGTATCTCTACTTGAAAATGCCATAAGGTTCCACTAGTGCATGTCATCCCTGACTTGCTGTGTGACTTCTAGTTCATACCAGAATGAATACACAGATCTGTGATGTCTGGTGAATTTTAGCCTTTTACACTGGGATGCATTTCTTTGCACAGTTAATATTTAAAACTAATTGATGAGGGAGTGAAACAGAGGACAAGTGAACAAATGTTGGTGGGCCCATGAATTTGGGCTGTTAGGTGAAGATGGCTGCAAAAGGGCCAGGCAGCTTTTGGGGAGAATGAAAGGGGAAGCGAGCAGTGCAGCTGAGCTGAGCTATTCACTTTACGTTCCTCCAGATGTTACATGCTTGCGCAGTGATTACATACAGGCGTGTTCTCTTTGTAAACAGCTTGCAGCAGCCACTGACCGAATCGGATCACTTCAGGAGGAGCAGCAGCAGCTAAAACAACAGAATGAATTGATTCGTGAACGGAGTGAAAAAAGCGTAGAGGTGGGACACCCACTTAAAGATGGTGGATCCTTAAAATAAGTGATCTCTTGATTAGCTGTAGTAGAGCTCTCAACAGCGCTTTGAACTGCAAAGCTAAGCACAGTTCAGCGTGCTGCTGCATAGGTCACTGTTCTTGTGTATTGTATGCACAGGCATTAGCTTTTGTTGTTCTTTACTACACATTTAAACATATACTTGAAGAAGGAGAAAACATTAAAAGTGTTAGAATGGTTTCTTTTTATTTTTACTCTGTTCTTTGGAATTTCAGCTTATAAACATTTGCCAGCTTGTAACTGTAAAATAGTGGGATTTTACTTGGAATAACTCCTAAATTCTTGTGTGACACAGTGTTTCTAAGACATGCTCTGTGATGGTATATGGCTTTTTTTTGCTGATGTTTCTTGTAGGTAACAAAGGAGGATACAAAAGTAGAGTTGGATACTTACAAGCAGTCACGTCAGGGCCTTGATGAAATGTACAGTGATGTTTGGAAGCAGTTAAAAGAAGAAAAAAAAGTTAGGCTGGTAAGGAAACTTAACTATAGAAATTGAAATGAAAGACCCAGGATTCTGCATGCTTTAAGGGAGCATTACAAATACAAGATGTGTGCTATGCACTTTTTGCAGCTCCTCAGAATTCATAAAGGAATTCCTAGCAGGGTGCTGGACATTGCTCATTAACAGTGTCTGTAAGGATCTGGAAATCGGGGCTGTTGGAAGGATGAAAATAAAAGGTCTTTTGCTTTTTAAGAACCTATCAGCATTATTATAACGGAGGCTAAGATCAAAGCACAGAGAGGCAGCTGTCTTTATGGAGGGAAATACAGTACTTGCACTACAGTCATTTGCACAGTGACTGCTGATTTATGGCTGGTGAAGAGGCTGCCCAGGCTTGCTGGATTCAGTGGATCTAAGTCAGCCCAACTCCAGCTGCCAGCACAAATGCTTCATTTGATAGGCCGCTGCTAAGTTATACTGTGCTTTACACTTCATGCCTTGCCCTCACCTGAAGAGCTGAAATCAGATTTTGGTCTTACTAACTTAATGTATCATTTGAAACCTGTGAAGTCATAGTTCAGTGTTAACTCGGAGTAATACATCGTTTGCGTACAGGGTTGGTTGTATAGGCTTTGGAAATGCTAATCTCTGACATATGACTACATAGCTGTAACTGGGAAACCTCTTTGTAAGGAACTAGAGAAAGAGTTGGAACTGCAAATTGGAATGAAAACAGAAATGGAGATTGCCATGAAACTTCTGGAGAAAGATACTCATGAAAAACAAGACACTTTAGTTGCACTTCGCCAACAGTTAGAAGAAGTGAAGGCTATAAACCTACAGATGTTTCACAAATCTCAGGTATGTACAGAGTGGAGAAGAGACAGAGCAGCTGTAGTGGTGACCTCTACATTATAAACATGCACGGGAGTTGCAAATGCTCTTACATGAACCTGAAGGAATACTTGGATGCCACAATTTTCTTAAGAATATTTTAAAACTGTAGAAGGAATTCTTTCATTTTTAATTTATACTTCATTCTTGGTGTGATATTGGGCACGTTTGGAAAGAAAAGAGCTTTCCTTGGATATGCTGCCCAGGATCATCAACAAATGCTGAGACAAATGGAGAGCTCTCCCAGGGGAGAAGGTGTTTGCAAGAGTCCTTTGTCCTAACCAGTAAACGATTAGTCTTTAAAAATTGACTTACTGCAGCCTAGAACTGTCTTGCTGCTGCTTCCCATCCATGTTGTGTTGTCTTGCCTTTCACCTGCACCATATTTAACACTGTTCACTGTGTTAAACCAACAGTTTGGCCAGTGGAACACCAATGCTGAGCAAGGCCTTTGCTTTCCAAAGCATTACTTGTTTTCTTTGGCTTCTGGTTCCATGCCCACTGAGTGCAGTTGTTACATTCAAGTCATAATTGACCCTGTCAGTTGAATCTGAGAATTTCTTTCTTCCAGCTTGTTTCTAAAGGGAAGGTTTTTGGTTTGTAGCTGATCTCACAGCTCAGAACTTAGTACAGTTAAGAGGTTTTTTGCTGAGCTCTTACAAAAACAAGTTGAGGAGTGTCTGCTCTGGCATTATCAGCATTTTGTTTGTACATTCCAGTTAGACCCAGTCATGGCCTCTGACAAGCTAAACATCCTTTATCTAGTGGCAGACATTCATTAAGCATAACACTTTGTGGTTTAGAGAACTGAAGTATATTATCTGCAATGTCTGTTCCCTTATTCCTACAGAATGCAGAGTGTTCATTACAACAGAAAACAGAAGCAATATCTTCCTTTGAAGGAAAAACAAACGAGATGATGTCCTCTATGAAACAAATGGAAAAGAGGTAATATTTAGAGGCTGAAAAGTCAACACTGGACTCAGTAGAAAGTTTCCAGCTGAAAGCTTTATAGGATGTCCTTCTGTACACCTCCCATAGACATTTGGGCACGTGTGTCAGCACAACATTCCTTTTCCTTCTTCCACCTTTTCAGCCCCCACACTTGCTTTTTCTCTTTTCCCAGGCAAACATGTCCATATTGACCCATTCAAACACCATACCCCTTTCCATAGGCAGGCTGTTTTGAAAACATGTTGACTTTAGTTTGAGGACAGGTAGGACTTCAGCTTTGGGGTGGGTGGGGGGAGTGTGTGCAGGAACAGTTGGAGGCTTTTCTGGTGGTGGTTTATGGGTTTTTTTCTCCACTAGCATTTTCAGTTTAAACTTCTAGAAAGGTCTGAGTGGTGAATCTGAAAGAGCAGAGTGAGAGGGTATGGGTGAGGAGTACGTGAATTGACAAGGTGTTCTTTCCTTTGCAGACTGCAACATGCAGAAAAGGCAAGGCAGGCTGCGGAAGAAAGATGCAACAAGATGAAGCAAGAGCTCGCTGAGAGGCTTGATTCCTGCCGGCAGCAGATGTCCCAGCTGGACAGTAAATGGTATTTAGTCTTGTCTTGGTTTTTAACTTCCCTTCTGCCACTGCTTTAAGAAGTGCTTTCTACTCCTGTGGTGCTCAGCTCTGAAAGGGGCAGGTTATACTGGGTTTGGCAAGTACTAACCTAGGAAAGCACAGCCCTTCTGTATAGCACAGGTAGCAGGAGGGGGTGGAAATGTTTGGGTTTTTTTTTCCCAGAACATCCAGTTTAGAGCATGGAATGCCAGTGGAAGGCTGCCCATTCTGAGTGGCCTTGGAGCTCTCCATTGCTTTTTCACCAAATCAGGAGATAGGCATAGTCATGGTTGTAGTGTGGTATCCAAACAGACTGAGGGTTTGGAGTGGTTTTTGAGTTGTTCTTAGGGAATGTCAATCCTCTGAGAATTCCTAATACCTATAGAAAGTGCGTCTTTCTCTGCTCCGACTTCATGGTAGAGTGTCATTTTAAAGTTGACAGTTTAAACACAGGGGGTTGAGTATGTACCTGTGGGGTTTTGGTTTGGGTTTTTTGTTTATTGCAGCCATTCAGTGCTGCTTGTTCTCTGTGACCTGAAGATGCTAATACAGCTTTTGATGTCTGCTGCCATAGCACCCCTGTTCTTTCCCAGAACACCATGGAAGTTTTTGCCATCTTGCGCACTAGGTTTTTGCTTCTCATACTGTTGCTATCAATAAGTGCTCTGAGGTATATTTCTGCTGTAGGATTTCTTTGAATGAATTCTTTTTAAATAGCTCAACTCTGGAAAAGGAATTAAAGTCTGAAAAGGAACAGAGGCAGACTTTGCAAAGAGAACTACACCAGGAAAAGGATGCTACCACCCTGCTTAAAACAGAACTGCAGCAAATGGAAGGACTGAAAAAGGTACACGCAGTGCAACTTCAGGGCTGAAGCTGACTCAGCACCAATGCTGTGTTTATATCTGCAGTAGAGCATTTCCTCTGAGGGCTTCCAAAGCTTGGCTGATGTAAGACAAGTCTGCACAAGAGATGCTAATACAGGGCTCAGGCCTAACAAGAGCCAAGCAGCCTCCTCAGCCATCTCCAGATCCCTGCCCTGCCTCTGCCACATGAGTGAGCTGCGACCCATCAGGAGCTGCAGCTGAGATGGGATAACTGAGGACACAAAGCTCCTCTGCTGTCCCCTGGGGAGACAGCCCTGTTCATGCAGAGTGCCAAGTTCATGGCTTTCGGTGACTGGGAGGTCTTACAACTGTGTTTAAACAAATCTAAGATGTTTTCAAGCATTTGCTGCTGTCTCTGGCAGTTTAGATTTTGAAGACACAATTGTACACCAGTGTCTGTGTGTCACTCATGTGCAGGCACAGCATTGTTGCACTCCAGCAATGCTCAAGGAGCTTTAAAGCCTGAAAATCTTCCTCTCTCTGGCACATCTGATTAACAGTTTGTGCAGAGCCCATGGGTAGTTCACCCATGGCATTCTAAAAATGAAGCCTTAGAAATAGGTAGCGTTGTAGGGAGCGTACTCGTGTGAAGTGCTTGGGTAGCTTGGACACACCGACTGAGGTTAGAGGTCAAACTTGGGTTTGTGCTTGATTTTGTAGGAACTGAGAAAACTGCGGGATGAGAAGCAGCAGTTAGAGAAGGTCTGTGAGGAGCAGGAGCAAGCTCTGCAGGAAATGGGACTTCATCTCAGCCAGTAAGTCCTAGAAACTGAACTCCTGGAAGTGGCGTGGAGGAGGGAGAACTGGACTGACACAGATCATTTTAGAACACATCCACTTGTGAAAACCAATAAACCTGAGAAGTTCAGGAGGCAGATCCTATGCACAGGGAACTAAACAGCTATGAAATAAAAGCAAGGGGAGATCTTTGTGTGACTAAGATGGCCAAGACAGGAACCAGGACAGGAAATGCTTAGTTCTCCTCTGAATATACTGAAAAGGGGCAAAGCCCGAGGTGACAATGACAAAGGTTTCCTGATGACACTGAGCATGGAACCAACTGGAGAATCAGTTCAGATTCAGTGGCTGGCAGTGGGACTGCAGGTCAGAGGAACACACGTGAAGGTGAAGTCATGCAGAGGAAATCATTCTGTTCTTTATTTTTCAGATCGAAGCTGAAGATGGAAGATATTAAAGAAGTAAATAAAGCACTGAAGGTACTTAAGTCTCATGGGTGATTTGACTGAACATACACATTGCATTCAGTACCTTCATGTTTCACCCTGGTTATCCCCCTCCCAAAGGTGGCTGTGGAGAAGCACCACCACCATTGGCAAACTGCCCTTGAAGTGTGCTTTACAAATTAGCTGGTATCTACAGTGACTTTTGGTTCCCATTTTCTAGGGTCATACCTGGTTGAAGGATGATGAAGCCACGCACTGCAAGCAATGTGACAAGGAGTTCTCGATCTCCAGAAGGAAGGTAGTGTTGTTCAGTGGCTTGTTTCTTCCTTTTGTCATGGAAAACAGAAACTGTGCTGTTGTGTGCTGGGGAAGATGCTTCCGTTCCAGATCTGGTTGGCATGATAACTACAGGCAGAAGGAATTCGGCATTTCCTATGCTAGAAATACTCTTGTTGTGCTCGGTAGGGAGCTGCTGGGGGCTGCATTCTGCTGTGCTGTGGTTCTCCCCTCCCTGTTGGAGCTCTGGGTGCTGTGCCTCAGAGCTGGGTCCCACTGGTGGGTTGGAACAGCTGGAGGTGGCTGCGCGTGCCCAGCAGCCCAGGCCCCGGCTCTCCTGCCATAGAGCTCTCCTGGAAGCAGGGCTGCCTGCTTGGTGAGCTGCAGAACAGCAGAGCAGCTCCTCCGGCCCCGGCTGCGGGCTGTGCAGGGATCACACCGGAGCAGAGCTGGGCCTGTTGGGAGCGGAGGGTGATGTCAGTCTGCTCCAACAGCTCTTCCTCGCGCTGGGTTTTCCGGCAGTTGTGCTGACTGTAACCCTGTGTTTGCAGCACCACTGCAGGAACTGCGGGGACATCTTCTGCAACACTTGTTCCAGTAACGAACTGGCACTGCCATCGTACCCTAAACCCGTCCGTGTCTGTGACACTTGTCACACTTTGCTCCTCCAGCGGTGTTCCTCTAACTCCTCCTAAGGCTGTCGGAACCTTGCCCTTTACCATGGAAAGTAGCCATTATTTTTGTAACTGAATTGCAGGCATTGGCCGTGCAGCAGGTGCTGCTGTCCAGTGTTTTCCACTGTACCCCAGCAGTGTGAAAGAAGGCGTAGGGGTGATGCAAACTCGTGTTTCTCCCACTGAAATAGTTAAGGAAACTGTTATTAGTTGTAACTTCCCCGAAAGTTCTGTTTGAAACTAAAATGCAACTTCACTTTTCTGATTTTTATAGATATTTGTATTAAAATTTGTATATGGCCTTTCTACGTCCGTTGGATCCCACAGACATCACTGTCGCTCTGCACATTAACTTTAGTTCCTCCCTACGCTGCTGTCGGTGCTTCTGTTCCCCCATGGGCTGGTGCTCGGCCCGTGCCTGCTCCCAGTGCGGGGAGGAAAAGTGAATTTATGGGTGTCTCTAGAAAGAGGTTTATGGTGTCAATGAAGGTGCCTTCTGGTCACTGCCATCAGAAACTACATTGTACCTGTCCTGAGTCACTGTTACACAATAAAGCCTTTTGCAAGAACAGAAATCGAGATAAGAGTTCTGATGTTTGACAGCTGTCAGAGGGGGTTCTGTACGGCCCCACATAGCAAAGGCTCCAGCTGGAGCTGCTGCAGTGCACCTCATGGGATTAACTGCTTCCATTCCCACCTCACTCCCCCAGCACCAGTAACTCCTGCTGCTGCCGGCCCCGCACCAGCGAAGCCCATCAGATACCTGAGTGCGGCGGGTGCCAAAGTCCGGTTTGCACTCAGGACACCCTGTTAATGGATCACCAGCTCTGCTGTTGGTGTCAGGGCAGAGCCCCGCAGTCACACCGAGCACAACAGTGCCTGCGGCTGCATCAGTGCCGTGTGATGCAGCGGCTGCTGAGCACGTGATGGTGCAGAGGGTCATGCAATGGCTTCATTCAGACCAGAGCAAATGCAGCTGCTCCAGGCACCTCCCATGGGAGCAGCAGGGACACAGGGCTGACCTGAGCCCAGGAAGGGGGCTTTACTGTGGCAATGGGATGGAGCCACCCCAATTTAAGCCCCAGAACATGGGAGGTTTCCTTCAGTGCAGAAATGGCCGTTCCATTTCCAACCCTCAGGGAAGAACGGTTCGAAAGGACAAGCAGATTCACTGCAGTGCCCAAAAGCTGGGCCCAAGCTGTCTGTAAACCCCCCCTTCTCTCATAAGCATGACCTTCAACAAGCTCCATGTGGTGGAACACAGCTGCCCTGTCCTTTGCTGCAGCACTGCAGCTGATGAGGCCACACAGAACTGGCTCTTGCTCAGCTCCCAGCACAGCCATGCCATGCTCTGACCCAAATCCCACCCTGCAGGTGGTCTCCACCACTGCCCCACTGGGGTGGAAATGCTCCTTAGGAGCAGTGACCCTGCTCAGGGCCGACCACAGTAGTGGGTACAGTCCCCAAGGGCGCAGTGACAAGAAGGAGGGAGAGTTCCAGTTTTTAAAAGGAAGATTTATTTAACAAGTTTCACTTAGCGCAATACACCTAAAAAGGAAATCACAATACAATGAAAGATTAAATCAAGGCCTCAGAATTGTATACGAACACCAAGACCCAAATCCTAAAGTAGCCGTATTGCATCTCGACATGTTTCCCCATTAACTTAAAAAAACCCAAAATAAAGAAGCTTTAACATGCCTTACAGGGTATTAAAAGAAAGAAACTAGAACTAACATGCCAAATGTTCACTTGGAATTTCAGACACAGCTCCTATAGCATCAGTTCTTTACAAAAAGAAGCATCTCCTTCCACACGTATTCAAAACAGTGTTGGATGTAATATGGTATAAGAGCAACATTTAACATAATTCAAACAGCTTTAACCTAAATACGCTTATTACTGCTTAAATACACTCCTACAACAAAACTAACTTGAGAAACGCCCAAAGTTGTTTAACAGTTACAGTCTTTTACTGGGTTATTACATCCTAGGTGAATGGTTCGATTGCGGTATGTTCAAAACCACTGCCCCAAAGGGCTTTTAAAAGGCCAATCCCGGGCTCACTGACAGTCAAGCAGGAATCACAGATCGCAAAACTGTTAAACTTAGTTTTTTGTTTTTTTGTTTTTTAAAAAAAGGATGTGACCAAAAGTCAGCGCTCGGTTACATTCCCCAGCCACCACTCATGTTGGACATGTTGGACATGCCGCCCATGCCGTTCACTCCCATGGACGCACGATTCCCGCTGCTGTAGTAACTGCTGTTCATGGCGCCCTGGCTCCCGGGGTCTGGGGGGGAAACCGACAGCAGGTTCACAGCTGGTTCAGGCCGATTCGTAGCATCCTTCCCCCAACGCCTGTCCTTGCTGGGCCACCTCGTAAATACCGTCTACTGTGCCCAACGCTGCAAAGTGGCAGTTTACAGCTCCGTACCCAACGTCATGGAGTTTGGTGGTTGTTAATGAAAAGAGCCAGCTCTGTCTCACCCCGCTTCCGAGCTCAGCTGAACTGCCCCACGGAAGCGGGGAGGACCCAGCCTCCCATGTGCCCCCCTCCCCCCTCACTTCATGCTGTATTGAAGCCAGGCTGATCTCCAGCTTCCACACCAAGACAGCGAGCAGAGCAATACGAGCCCAGAGATTAGCATTGCCGACCCCTTTCAGAACCGTTTCCCACATTCCCACCCCCAGGTTTCCACTTGGAACATATCCCCGCCAGCTCCCCGTTAGTGCAGGTTCACACCAGCCAAGCTGTCAGCCTGCAGCGCTGCCCAGCCTGAAGCACAACCCTCCATGCCAGCAAGCAGCACCATAAGCCCTGCTCAGCCAGCTGCACCTCCTGACCCAGACAAAAGCTGTCCTTACCATAGCCACTCATGCTGCTCTGGCCACCGTATCCACCGCCATAACCTCCGCTCAGCTGCTGGTTGGCTGGGCCACCGTAACTGGATTGGCTTCCTTTGGAGTTAAGGATAGGAGTGGTAAGAGTTTGCTTGTTCAAGTCTGCTCATCATGAGCAAATCTACCCCTCACCCCAAGCTCAGTAAGGGTTTACTTTTGCGGTTTCCAGGGGCTATAGATAGAGGGATCAATCTGCTACTGTGTATCACACACACCCCAAGAGACTTGAACTCTGCTTTAGTGCCCTTACACAGGACTGCGCTGACTCATTAAATGGAGTCACCCCATCACATTCCCTGGCAGGGACTCAGTCCCGTTCCACACTGGTCGTGCATCATGGCAGTGCAACAGCCCACCACATAGGGGACCCTCCGCTTCAGCTCACCAACCACTGCTCTTCACCTCATCACTTGGTCTACGCTCCCATAACACTTGTCATTAAAACACCAGCATTAACTTCAAGCACTTTGTTATCCGAGAACTACAACCCCAACCCCAAGAAACCCTGCAAAACCCAACTACCCCTATGATCTCTAAGAAACCAGACAAGTCAGGTATCAAGAAGGGTATCTGCTCTAAGCAGTGGCATTGCTTGCATTAACTTGTGTTGCAAACACAGTTCAGATTTTTGAACACTGGAGCTTGCTAGAGCAATCCAGGCAGTCTCTCCAAATTCCAAATCAGTTTTTCCCTTACCACCAAGCCCAGACTTGAACAGCAGGTCACAGGTGGTGCCACAGATACACCCTCCATCACCAGATGACATTCCAGTTTCCAAAATCAAGGGAGAGGGAAGTAAGGTAAGAGTACAGGTATCCTCTATACTGCTTTCACACCACCACCCCCCTCCCAAGAGCCTCTCACCCCACTACACACATCACAGTCAGCATCACAGTTTATTTAACCTATTAATTGTTTGAATGATTTCCAAAAAGGGATATAATACCTGCCAGTGTGCTAGTGTTCCAGTCCTGGACTACCCCTTCCGATTCCTTGACTGTGTGATTAAGACAGAACGTTGAATTTCAGTTTAACAAGCAGGAGCTGTACAACATGAGCCAGCTTCATTAAATGTCAAGTGCTGGCTCAGAAGCACACTTGACTTTCTACACGTACCCATTGCGCCCATCATCTGACTGCCATAGGCACCACCACTTCCTCCTGCTGTAGAATTCAAGAAGAGTTCTACGTATCTGTGTTCTGGAAGAAGAGGAAGGAGAACGCCATGAGAGCATTTCACATGGATCCCAGAGTCTGCCACACCATAAGCAGGGCTGCAGGAACACCACCAACTCTCCAGTGAGAGCAGAGGTACAGCAGTGCTGCTCCTCCTTGAAGAACAGGCACACTTACGCATATTCGCCTTGTCTTTGGACATTGCAGCCACTGCATCCTCATGGGTAGCAAACTCCACATCTGCCTCTCCAGTTACTCTGCCATCTGGTCCGATTTCAATGTGTACTCTTACAGGGTTCAGAGGCGAGAAGAACTACACGGAACAGTCACAGATTAAAACGCACCAACGCAAGAGCTCAGTCCCACAGCAAACTGCTTCCTCTAACAGAGCACTCATTAACTCCTGTGTGAGGAGCACCTCCAGTAAAGGTTAAGGACTGCTGAAGCCATGCACTGGGACTCACATTATAGATGTCGTTCTCCGTAGCTCTGTAGGGCAGCCCTCTCATGTGGACACAGTGGCCAGTCGTGCTCTGGAAGGTGGACGTCCCGTCGCCGTATCTGTGGTCCGACATCCCTGCAGAGAAGAGAGTCCATTCTAGGTCTTTCAGATGTATTTTAGGTTCTTTTGAGACATATTGTTAAGTTCAGTTACTATTCCTATTAGAGATCTCTTACCTCTTCCAAATCTATCAGAACCAAAACCATAGCCATCATTATACCCATTGTAGTCATCATAACCTCCATAACCTATAAATAAGATTGGACAACATGTTCATTTCAACTACAGAAAAATCCAAATGCACACGAGCACACTGCAGACAACTAGTATTAGGAAGTTTCTTTTCTTCTAGAAGAAATAAAGCCAACGACATATACACATACAGAAACCAGCAATTACAAAGTATGGAGAACACTACCAGGTCCAAGTGTTGCTGCTTCTCAGATGAGCAGCTCCCTCTTGGACTCCGTCTACTTACCTCCTCCGTAGGCTCCACGCCTCATCCTTTCCAAGCTACTTCCTCTACCAAGACTGTTATATCCACGTGTAAGACCAGGTCTGTCGTAAGGACCAGGCCTCTGCATTGCCAGCAGCTTGCGTGGAGGGTCGTAGTGAGTGCGCACCTCTGCTCGACTACTCTTGAAGATCTCAATGTACCTACAAAGCATTCCACAGAGAGAAGTCAGGCTTTGATTCCTCCCACAAACACAACTTTACATTAAAACAAGCCATTTAGTCATAGCCTTGAAACTGGCAGTGTATTTTAAGCCAGGTTTCTTTACATTATGTAGGCAATGACATACTATCTTAAGCACTACAATACTTCCAAATCAGTATATTTTCAAGAAATTACAATTACTGAAGGGTTTATGTGCTCCTAGCATACTTTGCAGTATCCCAACCTTAAGGGTGGGGGAGCAATATTGATTTCCCAACCCTCCTCCCCCCAGATTTAAGTGTTAGTCAGAAAAAAAAGAAAAAAACATAGGAGGGACTGTGTCCACTCAACTCAGCACTGTTTTGCTCACATGGCAATGGAAATAGAGGGTTAAAAACCCAGCCTCCACCAGGATTTCAACCCATCAGGATGCTACAAGAAGGTCAACATACACTACTGAACCCAGCCTATGCTTCAGAGACTCAGCGTAGGCAAAAAGTGCATGCTTCAATGAAAAATAGTCACAAGTCAAATAGAATAAAACCCCTTTGTGACAATTTCTTGAAAGCTATGCTTATTACATTGAAGATTAATACAATAAGTAAAATTTGTTACATTTCAACTTATAAAACAAGTTTAGAAAGTATCACATTTTCTTATGGTAGTAAGAGAACTGTGCATGTCTGTAGAGCTAAAGGCATAATTGGTGGTATTTGAGAAGTTAAAGCCATAGTCTCTCAACTTTGTCACATTCAAGCTATCAAGTTTTGCACTCTCCATTATTACCCAGTTTCCAAAGCACATTTCAGCTTGGCCCAATTTCATCTTTCACTTTGGTTAGATCCAAACAGCCTGAGCCACAGGCACATTAGCAATAGCTTTACTGATCGCCGAGTTCGAGACCAGAAGAGTGTTTCTGGTCAGATGTTAACTCTTTCAGAAGAGAGAATATGGATTTAATGGTTTACCATAAGAAAAGTGACAGAGCCAACCAACCATCCATCCCCACCTGTGCCCTATTCTTTCCTTGTGTTTCTTTAGAGCCTTTTCAGCTATTTCCTGTGAAGCAAACTGCACGAAGGCCTCCCCCGTACTCCTCCCCTGGAAGTCCACCGGCAATGTTATCCCATTTGGCACGATTTCCAACCCTTCAACCCAAGGACAAATAACCCCAGTAGGGGGGCAATATTAACATCACAAGCCCAGTCATGAGTTCTTATAGCTTTAAATACACCAGAATTTTAACACTTGTAAGTGAATGGTATGTTGATTCCAGAACAGCAGAAGAAAAAGCATGTCAACAACATACCATTCAGTTTATGTTCTTAACACACCCTGCAGAGCACAGAAAACATTCCGAGTGTCAGGGACGACTCCCCAGACCAGGCATCTAATGCAGAGTGCATTAAGAAGTTCACATATTATTACAAACCTTCAATTCTGTGAAAGTACTTAAGATGAAATTTAACTTAAATTCAAATACAGCAAGTTAAACAGCTCTATATATGACAAGTATTTTTACTACAAGTCACTCAGGTAAAATTATTAGTCTTATGCAAACATCAGTTTCAGCATTAATTTCTTTTATCTTTAGGAGTGCTTATTAAGAAAAAATATCATGAAGTAACTTCCAAGGTATTAGTTTCTGAACAGAAGAGGCATATGTTGTATATTAGGCACATTAACATTTTTTAAAGCTTGAATTATTTAACCATGTAAGAAAGAAACAACTTAAAAATGCACATGCTTAGGAATTGCTCCTGTTGGAAATATACTGATTCAGAAAACAAAAAACAAGCTCTGAAGTTGTAAAATTGGAAATATTTATACCGTAAAGCAAAACAGTGAACTCCATCATATCCTGCCATAGCAAAACATTTCAGCTAGTTTTAAACACTCACATTTAGAAATGTACTACTTTGAAAACTAACAAGTCAAGCCCTAAATAAATCAACAGATTTCTTTCTCAGGCGTTTGTAATAGTATTCCAGTTCATAAAACATACAACAGCTGTAAAAAAGTGAGAAAGAGTCAACATAAAACAAAGTTTTTATGGATGATAACTTCAGACAAAAAAATGGATTGTTTTGGGCTTTTCTTTTCCCCAGGAAGTGGACGGGGAAGATCTGTACTTGGGCAGAGTTCAGCACGTTGATGTTTTCCTGGAATCTTACTCAAGACTAACTCTGTGTTTGAGAGGCCATGGGCACACTGCACACCCTTCCTCAGACCCTGCTCCTGTACTAACCAAGCACTAGAGGTGCTGTACAGCCTTTACAGAACAACATGAGCACCTGCAACTGCAGGCGGAAATATCCTCCCACCTGAACTGTTCACTCTGAATTTAGAAAGTGAAACACTTGTTTTCTGCTACCCTTACTTTGGACTGTATGTCCCATTAAGTATAAATGAGAGCTGGTTTTTGGAGTTCCCTCAGTTATTTAGTAAGTACTACAGGAATTGAGCCTTCAAGCCCAGGTAAGTAACAAGAACTGCTTATTTACTTTTAACACCCATCAATTACTGCTGGAAATACTACTGGGCATCCATGGCTGCTTGGTTATTGTTGGTTTCTTTTTAGCATAAACCAATAGTGCTACAGCTACTACTTTTATCCCACATACCTGAAAAAAACTGTACAATTTCTTCTTTACTACAGCCAAATGGGAGTCCTCTAAGACGTACAAAACCATCATTAGCTGTATCAGGGCTGTTGGGACCAGTATGCTTCAGAACCCAATCCATTTCAACGTTGTTTGACTTGAAAACTGTAAAAGGCACTTAGAATTAATGCATTCTGGAATACGCAACAGTTGTAACAGCCATTTGCCTCGAAACTAGTCACATTATGACATACCAAGTCCACCTGTCCTTTCACATGCATTTTTAAGAAAAGCAACCAACCAAAAACCCACCGAGCACAAACACATTTAGTCAGTTACAAAACCAACTGAGAATCAAACCTTCAACATATCTGTGTCCCATTGTTTCTCTGTCTTTTTTAAGAGCCAATTTCACATCCTCCTCTGATTCAAGTTCAGCAAATGCTTCTCCACTTGGTCTGCCCTCCCTGGTGTAGATGAAACGGATTCCCAAAGCCCCATTCAGAATCTTGCAATCTGGAAGTCAAAAAGGCAGGCCAAAAGTGATTTAATTGCTACAGTAACACTGTAATATTCTTTACACAGTGTAATGTGAAAAGTTTCAGACATTCTGTAAGGGAAAGACTAACAATGATCATGGTATACCAAGAAGACATAGCGAGCAGTATTCTAATTTTTCTAGTGACCACAAATAGCGACCAAAGGAGTAACTAAAATCAAGTCACTCTCCTTGCAGACTCTGAAAAACAGCAAAATATGAAGAATAAATGCAAATTAACTCTTTTTCAAAGGCTGCTGCCTCAAGTCAAGTTGATGCGTTGGTCATAGCTGACGTAAGACTTCCTCATCAGCATAAACTGAAGCAAGGAGTAATAATAATCAGCAGAAGCGTAATGAACTCAATCAGAACAAAGTCCAACACACCAAACTCCTGAGGCATTTTAAGATCTCCAGCCACTGAGAAAAGTACATATTTATCACAGCTATTTACTCTTGTAAAATGTTAAATCATTGATAGACTCTTAATAATTAGGGGGAAATACACAACGCATTGCATACACAAGACATCCTATTAAGACGACATCCTATTAAGACAACATCAAGGACTAAATTGATCAGTTTAATCTAAAGTAAGAATTTCAAAGTTTTCTGAATTTTTTTTTCTTCATGCTGCTCAGGAAACTAAGGCAGCTGCACATATCCCAGCAACATGATGACTGAGTTCCTTTGTGTCTAGTCCCTGCTATCTACAGCATGGCTTTCCACACTAGGTCCTAGCTGTGACACTTGCTGCATTACAATCTTTATTAGCTACCTGAATTCCCTCAAAGCTTCTTGGAGCTGCTTACTGCAACATTCCCACTGCCACAGCACCCCCAAGAGGAAACTAGGAATGACAGAGTCCAGACCCTCACAGTTCTGCTTACCGGAGAAAAACCTCTGCACCTCCTCAGTGGAGCACGACCAAGGCAGCCCCCTGACCTTCACCACATATCCCTCGCTGCTCTCCGTGTTCAGCATCACATTGGGGGTGAGGCTTGGCTCTGCCTCGGCTTCAGTGGTTGCTAGAGAAGAGCAAAACAGGCCACTTGAGACGCTGCACAGCACGGCCGCCACCCGCACCCCCTCAGAGCGCCCGGCGGCCCCCCTGACCTGTGCCCACCCACCCCCGAGCCTCCTCTACCTCGGACCGCTGCCCACCTCACACACACAGAGCCGCTGCCCTCCCCCGGCCCGTGCCCAGCCCCCGTCCCCGCACGCACACATGGTGGGGCTCCGCGGTGGTTTTAGGGCTCCGAGCCTGATCCGCTGTCCGGAGAGCGCCTAGTCCCAGTCAGGCGGCAGCGAGCGGGCGAGCCTGTGGCGAGAGCGCGCTAGGAAATGGCGGCGGGTACTCCCGCTTCCGCTGGGCCGGGCCTTCCACCGCACAAAGAACCCCAGTCAATGACACCTCTCTGGTGGGCCCAACGACTCACAATCCCCCCGGACGCGCACCGTGCCCGGCAGAGGAGCGGCGCGCGGCGACCGGGACCGCGGACTACCGGCGGTGCGCACCGGCTGCCGCGCGGGGCTGCGGCGTGGCCACAACCGAGGCGAGGGGCGCATGCGCGGAAACACGCAAAGGGCTCCTGGCCCGTCCGCGCATGCTCCGCAGCACCGCGCCGCTCCTCCCCCGTGGTCGCGCATGCGTCCTCCCTGCTCTGTTTCCGCCACCCCCCGCCCGGCTCCGTACGCATGCGTCACCTGCCTGCCCGCTCTCAACAAAGCCATGGCGCGCACTCCCGCGCGGAGCGCGGGCCGAGCCTGCGCGCATGCGCCTCAACTCCCTCTACACACTGCGCGCGGCTCCCGCCTCCCTCCACCCTCCCGGGCCGCCGTGTGCGCGGGGTAAGAGGGGGTAAGGAGATGGGGGGGGGTCGGTACCGACACTCGCCATCGGCACGGCGAGCGGAGTCTGGCTGAACAGAGAGATGTGCGGGAACTAGCACTTACCAGCTTCAAATGCTGACGCTACCCCACGTGAAACAATCTGCTCGCTTCGGTCACTGAAGCCTGGTGTGTTTGTAGGAGACGGGGAAAGAAGAGACATGGGTCACAATTATCATAAGAGAAAGGAAAATATAACTCCCTCCCATCTCCTCCAGACACACCAGACCTAACTAGGTTTCACCCTGAGCCTCATTATCACACAGGCAACGTGAAGGTACAGGAATAACTGCAGCACCACAACCTACACCTTAAACCTCACCTAAAAATCTTCCATCCCCTTTCTTTACCCTGCGGAGAACACAAGTTTCAGCCTGCCCATACAGGTGATGGAGAAGCCACCTATGCCAGTTTAGTAGACTCCAGAGATCGGGCATGCCCACACCGACACAGGGACTTTGGAGGTAAGAAGCAAAGCTGACCAGTGTGGCTTTTAACCCTGCACTGCGCAGGCTGAGCTCCCTTCCCTGGCAGCCCTAAGCTAAACCACGTGGCATCATCTCTTGCATAACTATGTGAAATGTTTAACATATCAATATGCAACAACTACCTCCCCTCCCCCAGTGCTGGAGACTTTATGGAAGAGGGTAAGGGAGGCACATTCTCAAGTCTGTCTCTAAATGAAACAGAGAAGTCGGTAATGCAAATGAGATCATTAAGTGGGACCTCTCTATGGTAACTTCCTGAACAAAGCACATCTGTTTGATTTCACTCCCCTAACGCCAGTCTGAAAAGCCCTGAAGGCAGCAGGAGCTCTGCAGATAGCTGGGCGAGAACGGCGGCGGAAGGGGCAGAGAACACCTCCGCCTCTTCCCGGGAGTGGTGGCGGGACGGGGCCATCCCGCCCACCACTTGGCGGGAGACTTAAAAGAGGGCTGGAACAGCCGGGAACGCTGAGTGCTCCCGCCTGGTGCAACCATGTCCACCCCGGCCAAGCGACACTGCCACAGCACCACCGGCTCCCTCAACTCCAGCTTCCAGAAACGCCTCAAGAAGATTTCCATCGAGGGGAACATCGGTGAGCACAGAGACGGGGAGGGGAAAGAACTGGGGCTCGCGGCCGTTGGGACCCCAGGACGGGACGCCCTGAGGTGGCACGGGCAGCGGCGGAGGGGTGCTGAGAGACCTCTTCCACCCACCTCTATAGGAAGGCGGGGGGGTCCTGTTGATCCGAGACCGGCTCGCGGCCATACCGGCAAGCTGGCGCCGTGGCCCGGGACACGGTAGCGTCCGTTAAGCGAGGGCTCAGCGCTGTCGTTCCTGGGTGTGCTCCGAGGCGGTAACCTCAGGCCACACAAACACAAAAGCCCGCTTGGGGACCGCGCGCAGCCCTTCAGTCCGCCACTGCGCCACATGCGCCGCGCATGCGCGGAGCCGTTCTCCCGCGGCTGCCCGGCGATGGCGCGCACGGAGCCCCGCGCAAGCTCCTAAGATGGCGGCGCAAGGCCCCACCGCGGTCTTTATCGGCTCCCGGCCCCGCTGCGGCCTCCTGGCGACGGCGATTAGAGCCGTTTTCTCGGAACGTGCACCAGCAGCACGGTGCAGCAAACTAAACACCCCTTGTCCAGCCCCTGCCCGAGGTGCCGTGCAGCTCCACACCACAAACGGCACGGCTGCACCGCCTGCAGCCTCTTTCACAAACCTCACAACTGGCCGCCTAACACCAGTCTAATACCAGCCTAACCTGCCCCCCCTCCATCTTCTGCAGCTGCAGGGAAGTCGACGTTTGTCAAACTACTAGAGAAACACAGTGATGAGTGGGAGATCATCCCTGAACCCACTGCCGAGTGGTGCAACATCCAGACAGCTGAAGAGCATGAGGTACGTGTGCTGACCTGGAGAGCTTGGGCACAGAGATGGATCACACACTGCAGTGAATAGCTAGGGAGCCATACCAGAGTTTAGCTATCCAGAGTCATCCCCACTATCATACACCAACTGGCCAGACACTGAAACTGTAATGGAAGATACTACTGAATCCAATTCCAAATAACCCCTACTCAAGGCAAAAGGATAAAATCCTGTCAAGATGATGGTATTAAGTTTTTCTCTTATCCCCCAGGAAGTTTCAACCTCTCAGAAGAGCAGAGGGAATCTACTCCAAATGCTGTACGACAAACCCACACGATGGGCTTACACATTCCAGACTTATGCCTGCCTGAGCAGAGTGAGAGCACAGTTAAAACCTGTCTCAGCCAAACTTCGGGAAGCAGAACACCCAGTGCAGTTCTTCGAGAGATCTGTGTACAGTGACAGGTAATTACTCTCACAATGCACAAGGGTTCAGATTAACATCTCCAGGTCTTTATGACCAATACCCGTAGCTGGGAAAACACTCAATATTAAGCTATTATCTGCAAGGAGCAGGTTTGATTCAACAGTGGGAGGTGGATGGTACTTGATGAATGACAGAGTAGGCAGCTACATTTAAGTATCACGATTCTGATTCAGTCAAGTTTCAGTAGTTCCCTTTGGTCATTCCTGGCCTGAAACTAATGTCTTTCATTGCAGATATGTATTTGCTTCTAACCTGTTTGAATCTGGAAACATTAATGAAACAGAGTGGGCTATTTACCAGGACTGGCACTCATGGTTTTTGAAACAGTTTGAATCAGATCTAGAATTGGATGGCATAATCTACCTAAGAACCACACCTGAGGTATGTTCACTAAAGATGAAATGATGTTTAGCTGAAGTGCCTCTAATTTTGGTTCTCTTTAAAAGTTACTTTAGATGCAACTTATATTCAGCCAAGCATTTAAAAATCAATTGTAACATCTAGCATTACTCCTTCCAATTTAAGGCCCATTTAATCTGTTCAGTTGATTTAATCTTCAACACATGATTAATATTTGGTCTTACACATTCCCCCCCCAGAAATGCATGGGAAGGCTACAGCTGAGGGGAAGAGAGGAGGAGCAAGGAATTGAACTTGAGTATTTGGAAAACCTCCACTATAAACATGAAACCTGGCTTCACGAAAGGACTATGAGGTATGAATCCATTTTCTACAGGCAAGTTTCAACTTACAGGCAAGGAGAGCTCTTCCCTGCTTTATGCTGAAGTTAAGGAAAAAACTAAATTTAGACCCACTCCAGGTTTCTTGCCACAGAGATGTTGGTTCTATGTTCCATGCAGAGGGAAGATCTTGGCAAGGAAGTAAAAATTGCCAAGAGACAGAACATCTACTTTAAAGCCTAGTTAAGCATTAGCTTCAACTAGAAAGCTATGTAGTTCTAACTCCAGCAAGGACATGCATTTTGTTAACTGGAAGTACACAGGAACAGAGCAGAGCTGAAGGGGTGTTCAGTCACTGTTCACCTAAGTTACCTACTTAGCAGGTTCCCATTCCAATGTAAGGGAGGGCAAGGTCCCAACTAGCTTTCAACTAAAGTATATTTCAACAAGGGTTAAATATTAATTGTAACTTCAAAATAAACAATGAGCAGAAAAGCTTTTGGCAGGCACTATTACCTGCAAAATAGTCAGCAACTAAGTCATCAATATACTTTCCCAGCCCAGCTGCCTTACCACTTACTAGTCTCCCCGCCCAAGGCATCTCCAAATAGGAAAGCAGAAAGCAGACTTCGTACTTCTCCCTTGAGGAACCTGGAATGCTCTACTGAATGGGAAGAGTAACAATTCCAGGAAAAGTATGTTACCAGTTGAATCTACTTTCCTAAGCTTAATATAGGATGACACAAATGCTTAGGAGACAAGGCACTGCATGCTGTGGAACTCTGGGAACATTTACCTTGTATTCTTTTCAAACTCATAAGCAAGCATTTCCTGTATTTTTTAGGAACACATAAGTCCGCAAACACAAGTTAGAATAGAATGGTGGTTCTGCACACTTACTGCATTTTAGAAATGCTTTGCACACCTACAAAGAGATAGTAACTACTGCTTTAAGGGAATAACCATCCAGTTGCACAGCTACTGCTCCCAGCTGCTCCTACCCTGTAGCCAAAATGGTCATGCTTATCTCCCAGCCATTTTAAATACCAGTCTTAGAAGTTGATTAAGAAGCTTTAAAACTACATCTTAATAAATGGATTAGAAGTTAGTTAACTAGACTAGGGTGGGAGAAACACAAGGCAATATTAGTTTTTAAAAATGCTCGTACCAAAATCATAATGCTGATAATTGATTCCGTAACAAAAAGAATCAAGCAAATGAAGTTAAGGTAAGAAGAATCAACAGTCACTCCTAACCCTACGTATAGAATAAAAATAGACATTAAAAGGCCAGATTTGTGAACTACATTAAAGTTACAGTGATACAATGTTGACTGGGTTGTATAAGAGCAATTAAGGACAGGCTTATACTTAAGTCCTGGGATCGATCCAGTACATGTGGTAATCTGAGTAATGCTGCACCCTTAGGATGACTTGGAAAGCAACCGAAGAGCTAGACTGCTTTATACCATTTACTAGCATTACATTTCTCATTTAACAGAGTTGACTTTGAGAACCTTAAGGAGATTCCCATTCTGGTTTTGGATGTTAATGAAGATTTTAAGAATGACAAGATTAAACAGGAGTACCTGATTGATAAGGTGAGCATTAAGTAACCTTTCTCCTCTTATCTGCTTTTCATCTGAAGTAGTAGCTGCAAGTTATCAATTTACATTCTTGAACTGTGTGATGAAGTGCTTGTCTGGGGCTAGTACAGTCAGTCTCCTTCACAGTCTTAGGAGGCTACATGGCTGCAGAAAAAGCTTTCTGCTTTTCTTCAAGAGGAACTGTTTAACCCCATCTTCTTATCCTCACAATTCAAGGGAAGATTGTTTTAAAAGAGCAGCAGTTGCAGGGGATGCAAGTACACGACAGTC
>JASSUY010016443.1:0-26797 GCA_032466535.1 Forpus xanthops | reverse complement strand
TTCCCAAGCCAAAAATCCAAAACACAGTGCTCACCAGCTACTGCTTAAAGAAAAAATGACTGCTGCTGCTGAACCCACGACATGCCTCAATACTAGTTTGGGGAAATCCAGTTGTCACATCTGCTTTCTCTTCCGTCTGATGTAGGTTGCTGGCAAAACATAAGACTGGCATAGTCTGTTTTATATATTTAGATATCTTAATTCAGATAAGAGTGAATTGTTTTTTCACAAGCGTTTGCCTATATCATGTTTAATTTTACCTTTAATATAAGATGGTTTAATAAAAATCTGGTTTGGATGTTTGTCAGAATAGGTTGGAGATGGTTATAACTTGGGAGTTACAAAATAAAAGATCGTCCTCTCTGGGTTTTGTTTGTAATACTCTATGTTTTAAAATGCCAGAACAAGTAAAACTTAGGGAAAAGGCACATTAGAAATAGTCTGAAAAGTCAGAAAGCATAACAAAAAGTGATTCATACCTTCTCATTCATTCACTGTCAAACAGGGAATCTTTCAGAAGTTTCAATTCAAAGAAGCCTAGAAGCTACTAGCTAAGTAGAAACCATGCTATGATATGTTGAATGCATACTTACCCAGCGTTAGTGTACAGAGAATTAGGAGATGTGACAAAGCTGTTAACACTGACAGGGACAGGAAATTGCAAGGTTTTATTTTTATTTATTATGTATAGAGAGATAATGCTACTTTCACTGTTCAAAGAAAATGTCCTTACAGGAATGCTATAAACCTATAGGTATTGACTTACCTGCATTAGGATCTGGTCAACTACTTTACACAGAGAGGAAAATCCATATAGGGACCCACAGTTTTCCTTCAAACACCATCCATTTCACTGTTTAACCAAGTACATTCCATTCTGTGCAGTGTTAGGAGAGCTCCCAGGGTTAGTGATTTCCAGATGACAGTTGGGAAATTGACAGTGTAAATGAGTGGCAATTTAGGGTACATATGGAACCTATATATCAAAAATGTCATTTTTCCAAAATTGCAGTCCTTCTGCCATGCATCAGAGGGGCTTGTGAAAGAAGTGAACCTTGAGGAAAAATTGTGAGTTACTCATCTGCAGTCACATCTGTCATAATTCTGGGTCACATTAAATACAGCTTCCAAAGAAGAGACCATTTCAAATCGTGTTCATGCTCATCTGAAGTTGGTGTTTGAAGACTTGAACTTTTACATACAAAAGTTACCCTCTCTTTCTACCAGACTTGACATTTTTTGTATTGACCATATGCTTTATTGTACATGTTCTCCATACACAACTCATGAATGACAAGCATTTCATCATGCTTCTCTGAGTCTGCTCATCTGAGTAGATGTGGTGGTTTCAATCACTGTATCAAGTAAAACACAGCATCACAGGTTTCAGCAGGATGGGGAGCAGAGAAAGAGGGTGTCCTCACCAAGAGTGCCATCCTGTATCACCTGAACATGACAAGCAGAGCAGTTTTGAGCCCAAAGTCCAAACTGTCAGACAAGCCCATGGGGCATGGCAAGTCTGAGGTCAAGAAATCAGGTAAGGCCAGCAACAGGTCAGCAAGTCAGTGGCAGGATCAGACACAGTTTGGTAGCCATAGTGAAGATGCTGGTCCATGGTCAACCTGGGGAGTCAATTCCGGTGATGGCTGAGGTGCAAATTGTAAGGGTACATTGGCTAGGACTGCTCACAGCTATACTGTGGTGGCACTGACAAAGGGAACACAGCTTATGAAGCTGTACTGTCACATTAGAACTTGAATTTTTATGATAGATATCAATAAATGCCATTTCACCTGCATTTTTATGGTTAATGGCTCTGCTTCAGACATGTAAGGAATTTTATGCATCAATTCTTCATACATTTTATGGTCCTCACAACCCCTGAAGTAGATTACCACAGATAAAGGCAAAACAAAATAAATGGCATCAGGTCTTCTGAAAGCTCTATGTTTATATCTCTCATCAAAACTGACAAACTTCTGACACATTGTCTTCCCACACCTCCTGTTAATGTAACATCTTTTGGTATTGTTTTCATATCTGGCCCTTCATAACATTTTGTGCCTCATTCACACAAAATAATGTTAATTGAGCAGGATGTGCTTTGTCTGATGGAAACAGAAGTTTGGGGATCAGAAAGATAGGGATATCTAGCTCAAGTAAGTGATAAGATAGGATGAGAAAGTTGGGGTTGTTCAGCCTGGAGAAGAGAAGGCTGCGTGGAGACCTCATAGCAGCCTTCCAATATCTGAAGGGGGCCTGTAGGGATGCTGGGGATAGACTTTTCATGGGGGATTGTAGTGATAGGACAAGGGGTAACGGGTTCAAGCTTAAACAGAGGAAGTTTAGATTGGATATGAGGAAGAAATTCTTTATTGTAAGGGAGGTAAGGCACAGGAATGGGTTGCCCAGGGAAGTTGTGAATGCTCCATCGCTGGTGGTGTTCAAGGCTGTGTTGGACATAGCCTTGGGCAACATGGTTTAGTGGGAGGTGTCCCTGCCCCTGGCAGGGGGGTTGGAACTAGATGATCTTAAGGTCCTTTCCAACCCTAACTATTCTATGAATCTATGATTCTATAAAAGCACAACAGATATCTTATCTATGGTGAATACACAGGCTATTTTAATCCATTAAAGAAAATGCTTGCTAATTAGTAGTTTTACATAGCCGCAGTGTGCAGCGCAGAAATGCAAGCTGTGTTTTCAAGCTTGCTTTATCTACACTAATCTACAAAGCTAACATAATTTTTCAAGGGTGCTCTCTGTACTCCAGTCTGGGCCTTCCCTTGTGTTTGTTGTGTCTATACTGGGCCAGAATGCTCAGGAGGCCTCTAGAGAAACTTGCACACAGTAGAAGGTTGGCAGGGAAAGGTATTAAAGGATTTCCCTGTTTCCATTAGGTCAAAGGAAAGGCTGCTAACAACAGAGAGTTTTGATGTTTTGAAATCTGAAATTCAGTTGCATGTTAACGAACAGAATACTTCATAGTGACATGACACAGAGCTAGATCATGGATAGATATTGGATGGGAGCGTGCAAGAGACAGACACACCTCCTGATAAAGAGAATTTGAAGCCTAATTAAAAAAATCTTTCACTGTCCCTTTCAGAGAAAGTTTAAATCAGAAAGCCAGGCTGTGCAAAGAGGAACTCTGGACTGTCTCCAGGATGGACTCAATCTGAAGGAGTGAGGAAGAAAATGATTCAGGAAGGCATATGTAGAACTTTTGGACTTTTTTGGGAGAGGAAGGGGGAAGAGGGGAAGCATATAGATCCCATACCAATTCTATTCTCTAAAATAGCAAGTCATAATATCAGAAATCATTTGCAGAGTTTCTGTCATTTGCTTCAAGTCACGAAGCATCTCCCAGAAATGTATAGCTTAGGAAAAGACAAGATGTAAGAAGGGCACTGTGGGTTCTTGGATGCTAAAGCTTAAATTTTCTTTGGGAAAAATGGTGCCAAAAATCATTTACATAGTGAGGAGGATTAGAGAAGAAAGGAGACAATACGTTGAAAGAGAAGGGCATTACTGTGGGTGCTACCACAGCCAGCTGATGAATGTCTGATAGAAGGGAAGCTGATGAAAATTATGACAAGATCATTTTCTCACTGCCCTTCTCACTAAACCCTAATGTTTAGTAGCTTTGCAGAAATTAATTGCTTAAAGTAGTAATGCAGTCAGCAATTGCTGTTGCTGGTTTGTGTGAGTCAGTTTTGCTACTTTTGTTGTATCTTACTGCTATGACTAACATTTGTTAGGCATTTTAAGGGTACCTGCTTATCACAAGGAAAGCAGAGAACAGGGTGTAAAGGAACATGCATGGATAGAAGATGGATGGGCATTTCTGTTCCAGACCTGGTGCACGCAGTATTCCTCCTATCTGAAGCCTTGCCAGCTTCACTTGCTCTTGCACTGTATTCCTACCTGCACATCCTGACATGACTTTCAATTGTTAACCATAGACAGCTTTTTAAAGAAAAACTATGCTCAACCTGTGATAAAGCTGCTTAACACTTTTCTCCAGAACTACTAAGCCAGTGGGTCCACATCCTATGTTTCTGTAGATAATTATTTCAAATTAGGTGTTCTTTATGAATTTCAGGCTAATTATTCAGTTTGTGGTCATCCAGCATACTTATCTAGCTCTCTTCTTTTGTGTCTTTATCTGATTAAATAAGCATCCTCTCTGTTTCTTCATAAAGGCTGTTAATGAAAATATATCTTGAATATATATATATCAGAAAATATATATCAGAACAGACTTTCATGGATCTCCATTCAAAAGAGTCTTCAGGCTGATAGTGAACCATTATTAACTACTCTCTGTGCAAACATTCTGGGCCACTTCCTTTGCTTACTCTACAGTAATTGCATCTAGTCTCTGGCTGTGTCTACATTCATGATCTGCTCTGGAGAACCAGAGTATCTTTTGCCTGTTTATATGTGGTTTGGTTTTATGGAGACTTTGGAGTGTGTGACCTAGACACCTTGGAGATGAAACTCACACCAAATTTTGTCTCCAGGTATATACTGAAAACTGCAAATCCTAGCAAAGACTGGGGGGCTCAAACTGGTGGTTGTCTTTGAACACAGTCCTCTAGTTGTGCCTGCTACTGTTGTGCCAGATTACTTGCTCTGTAGACATGTTTTCTGAGCTTGCTTATGAGACTATCACGTAAGACAACTTCAAGAAGCCTATTAAAGTAAAACCCACTTTAGCTTGATTCTAATTCTGCAATTGTGCTACAGTGACAGAATGCCATTGCTTTAATGTTTTCTCTAATGTATGAAAGCTCTAATGTGATTTGTAACTGACTTAAGGTGTATATAGCCTTGATATGTCATGGGAATTACAAATTGTCACATCAGTCAGAATTTTGTGAAGCAGCATTATAGTCTTTCTCTCTGAAAACTGCAAATTTGATCATAAGCACTTGTCAAAACTGATGTTCTTTTCCCTTACTTTTCTTTGTCCAGGCAAAGAATATGTGTAGCAAAGCAGATCTTTTATCTATATTGCTCCCTGAGAAAGACTTGCTTGTGGAATGTCCATTGCCAGCTTTCTATAGGAAATTGTGTTAGCTGCTCATAGTCGCTGCTAATAAAATGAATTGTGTTATCTTCTAAGTAGCAGGAGTCCCTGTAAAAGTCTTCATGAAGTTCGTTTTTCCAGGGCAAAGAGCCGAAAATTGCAACTGGGGGAGACGACTGAAGGAAAAGACAAATTTCCTCCCCCTGCCCTCAATGAGAGATTGATATTAGGAATTACCAGTTTTTTTAAACAGGGAGTCTCTTGAAGCAGCAAAACTGGGACTGTGAAAGTTTGATTAGCTTGAGCTGAACACAGACACAGATACTGGGTCCACTACTCTTCTAGCATAAAAAGCTAAAGCCCCCTTCCTAGAGATTGTGCAATTTACACTGATTACGCTTTCTTCATGGCACTTCCAAATGTCTTGCCTGACTGTAAACTTTTGCTTTATTCTCTGAATCTTTGACTTTCTAAGGGCTGTATATTTGCTTAGTGGTATTTACTAAAAGATTAAGTGCCTGAAAATTCTTGATGCATTTATCACACTCTCTGCTTTTGGGTCTAATTTTCCTCCTAAATCTTTTTGTCAATCTGAAATAATGCATGACAGTAATGGCAGTGCCTTTGGTGAAAGTCAGAGGAGACTCAGGCCCCACATATTTTTGTTATTTTTATGTCCAGAAGTTCCTGCTCCTGATAGCAATTGCAGGAATATCAGCACCAGTACTGACTAGAGCAACAGACAGAGTTATCATTCCTTGTCATCACTCAGGTAAATCAAGAAGCTCTCCTCAAATATACTGAAGGTGCTTGTTTCTTATCAGCTTCATGGCATGCAAGTAAATCCTTTAGTTCAGCCTCACACTTGCTGTGATTGAGCTAAGGCAAAGTGAAGGTCCTTCCAGGTGTTTTGAGTTCTAAGTGCTGTGACAAGAGGGCTCTGTGCACAGATGAGACCAGCACTTCAGATGGTAACCACAGTAGTAAAGCACACGATTGATAGAGTTATTTAGTAAGAACTGTAATCATACTGGGGACCAAAGGAGAGCCTGTGGCAGGAGACTTCCCTGCAGCAACTAATGAGCTGTCTGTGGTGCCTTTCAGAATAAATTTTGATATAAGAACAGCTCAGGCTATTGAAACTGGTCTTCCTAGATTTCTTCAAAGAGGAATTATTGATTTAATCACTTGACTGGCTTCTGCATCATATCGTTGATTCGTATGACGAAGGCCTTAATTAAGATGAAGGCCTGCCAGTGCATGAAGCAGTCACTTTTTCTACCTCTTTTCTGGGGATCTTTCAGCTTCAGGAAATGAAGTGACAAGCAACAAAAAGCTCATTTTGTACAGTTTTTGGTGAGTTGTGTGGGACAGTCAGAAGGGAACAAATACTTCTGAGAAAGCTTTGAATTAATATGAGCATATTGCTGGTTATCATCAAATGGAGAAACAAGTCATCTCCTTTGTAACATTTGAATTTTTTCAATTGATCATTGTTGCTTGTGGTTCTGGTTCCCAGGACATTGTGACCATAAATCTTCATGTGAAAACACTGACTTCTATTTTGATTTATGTAAGATGTGTTAAGATATGTTAAGATACGGTAAACAAATCTCAGACTAGATCAGTTAGCAAAAGACATCTTAATGCAATCATGACTGAATATCTGCAGGAACAGCCACAGTCTAAATCCTGCTGACTCAGACTAATTTCCATGTGTCAGCCTGCAAGGTTCTTTGATGGTTTAATCTGTAAACAGCTACAGGCTCTCTGGTCCATAATTCCTTAAAACCAAATCTTTCGATCAGCACGTCAGGTATCTCCAGATATGTCAGGTTTTAACATAGGAGAATCTTCATGTAAAAGATCTTTTCTTACCCAGTTTTGTCTATAATTTCTTATGTTCACAGCATGAAGCCATTTGTCCTGATTGCTTGTGAAATTATATGCTATATGAAATTATACAGAAAACCTGCCTGTAGCTGATACCTTGCTATTACTTTCACTTCAACAGTAAGGACTGTGCCACACCTTTAAGTATTTAATTTCCTGTATACCATGGTGGACTGGTGATCATTTGGCTCTTTCCATCATTTGAGTGGTTTAACTAAAAATTTTCATCATATCCAGGAGATTTGTGTCCTTTTGCACGCCAACTAAACACACTCTAAGACACCATATCAGGTAATCATGAACTACCCTATATCTTTATTGTCATAACCGTTCAGTATGTTATGAGAAAGATAAGAAAAGGTGCTTCATCAGACTTATCAAGCCTTGTTGTTTACTAAGGAAACTGTGATGATTAACCTCAAGCTACAGCTCACTCTTGAAATACTCAGGTGAAATATGCTGTTTGAAATCGGATGGGAATCCCATCCTGCTCCATCTGGAATTCGAAGTATAATACTGGCCCATGATCTTCATACAGCAGTGTGCAGTAACTTTGTGATAAACTCTACATGAAACTGAGTATCATCTTTTGACAGCTGAGTCACATGTACCCTGATGTTGGTTCAAGGCAACTTGCTGCTTCTGTTAGGTATCGTAATTAGTTATGTTGAGGTACCAAAAGATATAAATACATATGTGAAAGGCTTTGCAGTGAGTACTGTATATCCTTTTATCTCTCCTTGGATGTTCAAATATGTTGGGAAATCTGGACTAGCAGGCTGTATTTCCTCCAGACATTGGTAAAACAAAATGAAACAAACAAAAAGAAACAAAACCTGGCACTGAGCTGAGAATGGTGGCACATCAAACATGCTCCATCTCTACCTTCAATTTAAAAATGACCTCACGTGGAGCAGCATTCATGCCTTCTTGGCTTTTGCTTCTGGGAATAGTCAGTTGCAATGACTTCCAGGAAAGACAGTAAGAAACATTGCTTTACTACCAATCTTTTCAGCAAACCCTCTGGATCCTTAAATCTCCACAGCCATTCCACAGCACTTGAGTTGCCTCACCTTGACCTCATCCTCATCTTGTCCATGCACTGTAGCAGTTCTAATTTGAGCTGTCACAAAGAGTGCATATTTTACGCAATGAAGTGTGCTGGTATCACTACATTGTATGGCAATCTCTAAGATACACTAGCTCAGATCTTGTAGCAATAAAACTATGGAAAAACAGCAGCCTGTTGGAGTAAGTAAACTTCTGTAGCATTTGGAACTTTGCATTACGCTCTATTGCACAACCCACACATAAGCTTTTTGTTTCTTCTCTTTCTTCCTGACTGTCACTGTCTTTCCCAAGGAGCAGTTCATCTCCTTAAGAGGTCTTAAGTAGACATAGCGGAAATTCTTTATAACTGAAGAAAAGATTACTAATCTACGTCTTACACTTTCCCAGGATTTAATTTTCATTCAAAACAATACTTCCCCTTCCTCCAAACAGAAAAAAATACACAAATGTGACTAGCTTCATCTGTGGAATAATTCTTTGGTGCAAGAAATTATGTCCAGTGCAGTAAATTTCTTATCTCTAATTTTCTCATCTCCACAACACTCAGAAATTTATCTCAGCTTCAGTGTGTAATTCTTGTTGTCCTTGGGAAAGTAACATCACAGGAAATCAGGAATGTCTTTTCCATTACTAAAATCTGTCCTCACAACAATGACGACAAGAAAAAAGAAAGAGTATAGAGGAATATAACCTGGATACTAAGTACTTCAAGTAAAATGAGTAACATGATCTAGTTGCATACGGGTTGGATTACATGCCCTTTAAAGAGTACTTCCAACCCAAACTATTCAGTGATTCTGTGAAAACACTATGCTGAGTCAGGTCTGCAGTGGTCGCCGCAAATCTTGGACAAATGAGGCAGTGGGTGAAATCAGCCTGCCCTGCCTTATGTTCATCAAAATCAGGTGTCCATGCTTGTGTTGGGTACCTAATTGCTGTACTCTTGATGAAGAGAAAAAAAAAGCACCCTTGCAAAGTGAGTCACCTAATCCTAAAATATGTTGTGTATAAGGTAGGTCGAGTGAACCATCATTTGCAGAGGTCTGTTTCACTTCAGAGACTGCAAGACAGCTGAAGGTGTTGGATGTTACAGACACTACACATAATATTAAATTGTCTGAAGTCTGGTAACATGAAGTTTAATATTCTAAGTTGTAGCTGAAATAATTGGGTTAGTATGTGGAAAGCTACTAGATCTTTTGAGTCTCATCAGTAACAAAGCAAATAGAAGTGAGTTGATTTCTTACCTGGTGTAAAGTAGCAAGATCCCATTAGCAAGGTCCCGTTAGCATTGACCCAGGGTTTCACTTCTCAAGGGGATGTTGAAGACCTGTTACATTTTACATTTTATTATCTGGAATCAGGTTCCTCTCACCTCACAACAGCTGCCTTTGTCAAACACACTGCCTTCACAGACAGTGGAAAGCAATGAGCGCCATTAGCATGGGATTCACTTGACCTATCTCAAAAATCTGCTTAAGGCAGAGATAAGTAGCTTCATAGTTTGTGTTAATTAAACTGAATAGATGCCCATTGATTCTAAGAACAATTTATGGTGATTAACTCCTGTCTAAATGTCTGCATCGTACATTTCAACCAGCAGGCAAATGGTGTTCCTAGTCCATGGACTAGCTGACTGCACTTCATTTATCAAGGTAATAGAGGAAACATAGATTGCAAAGATTTATATAAAAGAGCTGTTATTTTCTTTGTGCTCCTGCTTCTAGCCTGTTTTGCTTCTCACACAACTGCTATTACTATTCTTCATTGGAGTAACATGGGTGGTGCATTAAGGCACCTGGGCACATGGGACAGAACAGGGCACATTACTTCTCCCAGTAAAATAGACCTCAGTTCTGGTTACCCAAGGCTGTGCTTTCCTTGAGCACCAGTGGTGCATCATTTGCAGAAACCACTAAGCATGCCTCAAAAGTAAACTATTTCTTAGGTGTCTTCCATGCATTTTGAATGCTCTTGTCTCAGATATTAGCCAGAAGGAAGGGTGCTTGTGCTACTGGGCTTTGTGTCAGAACATAAAGTGAAGAAAACACTCCATTTTTACTAACCAAGTAAAAAAGAAAAAGGATTCTCTCCCCCCTAACTGCTACTCAAATTTTAGAAGAAGAAAAGGCTAGCACATTTTTTGGCACAGAAACACTTCCAGATTGTGTCTTATTTCTTTGAACTATGCAGGCTAAGATAATGATATAAGGATAATTATATTTCATGTTTGAATCTGAAGTTGATAGGAGAGAAATATCCTTCTGTGTGGAGCTTTTACATCATGTTTAAAACATCTGTTATTGGTTGAAGCCAGAAGGACCTATGCATGTGTTTAAAGAATGCATTTAAGGAATGGAGAATGCAACAGAATTAAAAAAAAAAAAAACCACCCTTTTTCTCTTTCTATTTGGTTATCTGATATTTTAGTTGCATCAACAATGAAGTTGCCAGTGACATATCCCATGCTGATCATCAGTGTACCAGAAAGCAAATTCACCAGCAGCTTCAAAACATACAGATTCTAGAAAAAGGTAATGGCAAGATTATCTTTTGCCCAAAGAACCCACCAATAATCTGCAAAAGTCTTACCAAAGGCAAAAAAAAGAACAACAAAAAAAAACCTTCAAGAAAAACAGAAACCTTCTTTAGAAACAGCCTCACCAAAATGGAAAGAAAGTTCAGTGTTTTAGGCTGCTACCCTAATCATTCAGCTCTGTGTGAGGAAAAGAGTTTAGGATTGAAAATCGAGAGGCTATTTCTTGAGGGCTTCTAACCTTCGTCACTAAGGGGGACCATGGAAGGACTTTCTATAGGTAGTCAATGCTTCTCTACAACCCCTGCCACTATTCAGGAAACTAAGTAACGTTGTAATGAAGGCAACTTCAAAATTAGAGAGATGGTTGCAAAGGGCCGGCGTTGCCCCTCTTTTAGATTTTATACAATCTAAAACCATGCAGAGTGAACTTAGAATGTGTAATTGAAAAAAATATGAATAAGGAAACTTTTTGGAACTTTGGAAGAACACTTCTACTGAGGACTTTTGTTGCTGGGAATGAAGCTGGAGAAGAAGCATTCTGATAATGCAATAGTGAGCAGTAAGACTTGGTTGGCGTTTGGCCTTCTGCTGGGACATGAAGCAGCAGGACTTCTGAGCTACAGCTGGCAGGATAAGACTAGCACAATGCCTACTGTAATAAATGAAAGACATCTCCTGAAAATGAAGAGAGATGGTGGATGGAGATCTATTGTGCTACACCTGAAATATCTGAGAGATGGATCCTTCCTCTTTTATCTTGTTTCACCTGTAATGCTCTTGGTGTAGATGATTTCACAACAGGTAACTGAAATTGCATTGAAAATCTTATGTTACCAAATTAATTCCTTTGGAAGAAGAAGGAATTCCTTTGTTGCCCTCCTTCACTGTCCAGAATAGATTTTGTAAAATTCTGGAGATTTTGTTTTCAATATTCTCCATTAAACTTACAGAATCAGTGGATAACTCACACTGTTTTTCTTTCCTGTCACTGGATAATTTTCATGCTCTACATTTAAGTCACAGTGAGGTCTTGAAGCTGTGGTAAATAAATGAGTAGCTAGCCATAATTTTGGGGTTAGTTCCAAATTTTTGATATGTAAAAAGGGATGGAATATCAGTATCACCAGACACTGGTATGAATAACTCTTTCACACTATTAGGATAAGAAAGCAATGAGGAACATAAAATTATGCCATTTGGGAAGGAGCTGGGGCATCATCTGACAGGGTATCTTACAAAGCAGTTTGCTTGCATGTCTCTTGCTGTACACGACACGAAGCTGAGCACTGGCAGAAACTCTTTGAGTGAAAAGATGTTATCAGATCCCCCTTTCCTCTGTGACTGGCAATGTGACTGTAGCTGACTGATTAGTGAAATTGCTGATCGTTGTTTTAGTCTTGAAATTGTGGGGCTGTGTTTTCAGTTTTGTTTTGTTTTGTTGTTAGAGAACGGCATAATAATTCATGATGAAACCGTATAGGCTACAATAAAAAACACCCACAAAACAAAAACCTTTGCTAAGCAGTTGGTATTCAGTTCTCTGACAGGCAGAATTTGGAATAAAAGGTTACTAACATTTTGGCAGTGTTTTCCTCAGGCTTTCTCTTGTATTTCTGCCAAATATCTCACAAGGCTCAGATTTGATTAAAATGGCAATGCTCTCTCCTACTTGAATGTAATTAGAGCCATTCATTACAGCTTTAGTTGGCAGTTTGGCAACCTGTACATTTTTCTGAATATGGACAGCATTCCATGGAAACAGTTCAAGGGAGGAGTTCAAGAAGAGGGTCCTCTCTTGAACTGCAGCAAATGGAAGGCTGTCTATGTTTAGAGAAGTTTCCGGGTTTCCAAACTGTCAATTGAAGCTGCAAGGAAAAGGTCCAATTAGATTAACATAGCAGAGCACCACATTTTTTTGTCAGGCAGCTCATGAAAGCTCCTGCTATGTAGTTATCATATACCGTGTAAGATCATTAAGTATTTCTATTGCAAGTCATTCTCTTTTGCTGCTACTCACCGCAGTCTTAGAGCACTGTTGGATGGAAAGTAAACCAAAAAAATGTGTTTGCCTATGTAAACCTTTTCTACAGGCTTTTTTGCAGACTTTATCAGAAGATCCTTAATCTGCTTGAATTTCCTACCCTTCCAGTATATGTAAAATAAAACATCGGTCCAATAAAGTCAGAACAGTCCTGGGTTTCTTTCAGGTTCCTAACAAATTATATCTTTCAATTTAAAATGTTAAGTCGATTATTGTTACTTTCATTTTCCATTCTTCTGTGCTGTACCCAGGAGCTGCTAAAATATTGCAAGAAATGTCATTTTTAAGCATCTCCCAAATAATCTGAAAGCATATATCCTGTTGATTACAATAAAGTTTTTCTTGTGATTAAAGTAGGAAAGGCTTAGACCAAAATCTGATGACAGCAGCTCTTTCTTTTCCCTGTGGCTCATCACTGTTGAAAGGGAAAAGGAAGAGTGTAGCTTAATGGATGGGGCAATCTGTAGTTCAGTTTCACATTGCTTGTTGCTGGGCTACTTCACTATGTGAAACAGGCGATGATAGCCTCATTGCCCTTTTGGTTTCATGGCAGACTGAATACCGAGGCTTTGCAAGAGAATGGATGCATCTGGATGAAAAATGGGTTTGAAGTTGGGAAGTCTTGAGATCATTTGTGTGCTTACAGAATTGTACACAAAGCCCAGTTCCTCTCAACAGCAGTAGGAACATGCAGATCACAAGCTTTTGCCAAAGTCTTCCACCAGACAGTTCATCCATGTGCCAGAGAAAATATCTGTCTCTTTCTGCCTCAATTCCTTCATCCTTTGATATATAACTGCTTTCCTCATTCCCAGCCCTGTTAGATGTTCCTGAGACCAAAATCTCAGAAAACCTCTTAACTGGGCTTTGGGCTGGCAAGTTAAAAATTATTCTGCTTTGCAGTAATGTAAGTTGCAGTGTCTCAGGACACAGAAGGCACCAGGAAGATGTCATATTCCTGATCCTGAATGTCTGCTGAGTCACCACCCTTTCCTACCATGTCAGCTGAAGGTTCCATGAGCTTGATGCCATCACTTTCACAGCACCAGTGATAACCATGGGGGTAGTTACTTGCTATGTCTGTTCTATTTGTTTTCTCTTAAGTCTGGTTTATCTTTATACAATGTTATGTTGAATTCATTAGATAAGAAATCAAAAGAAGCAAAGGCAAGCAACATTTTTGATGCCAGTGCAGGTATTCTTGTAGGATGTAATTATACGGCTAACAGCTGATGCCACACAAAACTGATATAACTGTGGTAGTACTGATTTTACTGTGCTTGGGTAAATTCGCACCTTTAAGTAAAACGACTACATTGGTAGAAGACTAGCAGACATTTATTGCCTCTTCTAATGGTGTCTGTCAGACATACTTCTTAAGTCCAAACTACCACTATGAAGCCTGAGGCCATGGCATGATTCCCAAGACATCCAGTGCCAAACATACATGAAGTCAGAGGAGCAAATTAACAAGTAAGCACAAATGTTTAGCTATTTATATAGTATTCTCCCTATCACAGCTTTTCAGCTTATCATTGCAAATCCATTTTATTCCCTTCCCTTCCTTCTTGGAACCTCCCTCTATGCGATGATGTTTCTTTTCCAACAGAATGGAAAGAATGTCTTTCAAATGCTGTTGTTTGGCTTGGAAGAGGGCCTCACAGCTGATACCTGCTCAAGGGATTCTAAATCAACAACTGGAATTTTACTGACAGCCCAAATGTATTTGGTGCCCATCTCTGTACCTATGTGTTACAGCTGTGTTGTATTCTCCATGAGTTAGTCTGTTTTAAAAGTCTCACCTGAGTGCAGTAAATATGTTACAGTTTGAAAGCTTTCCTATGCCTCAGAAGTATTTTTATGTAGTTCTGTTTCAATTTTTCCCCAAAAACGTGTATACACTTAGATGTAAGAAGCTAAAGTCACCTTAAGAAGTATTCACAGATCCATTTGTTCTTTTACCAAGCCACAAACATCAATATCTGTATGAAATATGAAGGGGAATTTGAAAACCAGGTAGGTTAAGATACCCAATTTGTCTCTGAGACTGCATAAAATCTATCAAGAATAAAATAAAATATTCTGTGGAGAGCTCTGTGGTTAGCTTTGTTTCTAGCAGTTTGCTAGCCTGCACTGAACATGTGATTTTGAGATGGTCACAAATGGCCTTGAAAGGAATTCCCTACCTGGCTACAATGCTCAGCACCATTTCTTTTTCCTGATGCATGGGAGTTTTGTGGCCAAAAGGAATTCACATGACTCCTGGGTTCACATGTCAGCCCATTTCTATCTTGTCTTCAAAGAGTACTATAGTGTATAACTGATAATGCAGTCATTTCACAAGGTCAGTCATTAGCATTAAGACAGACAGTGCACTCTATTCCTTCTATAGGGGCTGCACATTTCAAGGGAATTTCTATCAACTAGCTACACAACAAGTATCTCTTAGTGTTTACATCCTTTAAGCATCTCAAGTGATAATTGACAACTTACCACTTGTCCAGATCTTATTCAAATTCCAGAAGTCCAGATTTCAAGATAATTTTTTATATGTGGAGACATTTTGATACACTGCATTTATTTGAAATTAATTTGATTACTTAATTACAGATGCCCTTATTGTTTTAAGTAAGTCTGCTTTAACAAAGAATTATCAATAAAATCAGTGTCCTTACATATTAAAAAATACAATTCTGGAATGATATTGATATAAAACTGAAATAACTATCTGAAATGAAACACATCTGAATTTCACCAGTATGTACTTTATAGTTCTTGCATCAATTCTTACGTCTCAGACACAATGAAAACATTTTTGCCTTGGTAGACTTAAATTTGTGATGTTTAATGAAACATCCTGAAACAAATGCATTATGACAGAAATTCCTTGTCTCCTGCTTTTGTACATTTCCATTATTTGACCGAACAGGTACTCATCTTCTTGATTTATTGACAGCCATTCCAGTCTCATGAATCAATGTTAATATCATTTTGCTGCATTTGACCTTGGCTGGCTGCTAGATGCCCATCTCTCTTACTCCACCTCCTCATCAAGGCAGGAGGAAGAAAATAAGATGAAAAAGCTCATTAATTAGGACAGAGACAGAGAGATAAATTACTAGTTACCATTGTGGACATAATAGAGGTGACTTACGGAAATTGGCAAGCAAAATTTGGGTTAGATAGTGAGAAACAATAACAAAACTTAAAGCACCTATCCTCTCACCATCCCTTTTTTCCAGACTCAGCATCACTTCTTCATTCATGACTATTCTACCTGCCCTGAGTGGCATAGGAAGATGAGGAAAGGGAGATACTATAGTCAGTCCATAGCAGCTCCTTTCTGCTGCTCCTTTCTCCTCATACCGTACCCTTGCTTCAGCTGGGTCCCTCCACAGGATGCTGTTCCTTCAGGATAAATCTGCTCCTTCATGGACTCTAGGGGATGCAGTTTCTTCAGTAAACATGCACCTGCTTCAGCCCTGTGTTCTTCCTGGGCTGCAGTGTGGATATCTGCTCCACCATGGTGTCTCTAGAGCCTGCAGGGGAACCCCTGCTTTGGCACCTGGTCTGCTTCCTCTATCTCCTTTGCTCTGCCTTGCTGCTTACAGGGCTCTGGCTTACACATTTTTTTCCTCACTACTCACTTCCTGCACAATGTTTTGCTCTTTTTTAAAATACTTTTTCCCCAAGGTGCCATCACCTTGGCTATAGGGCTCAGCTGCGCCCTGTGGTGGGTCTTTTCGAGACATCTGGAACATGTGTCTGTCTGGCATGCGGCAACCCTGGCCTCTCCTTACAGAGGCCTCCTGGTAGCCCTCCACTGCCAGTGTCCAGACACCTGCACCTTATACACCTTTCTAGAGCACTAAAAAAAGCCATAAGCCAGAATGGAATTAGCTTTTTCATAAAACATGTAAGGTAGATGTGTTGGTATTACCTTCCATTGTGGTTGGCCTCCTTTCTCCCCATTGCTAGTTGTTTTAATCCCTCCTGCAATCAAATTCTGCCACAGGAGCTCTCTTGCTGTCTGTGCATTTGGTCTCCTTTCCCTGCTCTTGATATGTGAATTGAAATTCAGCTCAATATCTCAAGCTGGAGTACCTTTAATTTATCTGGGGTGGCCTCAGGGGTATGTGGTATGCCAGGTACAACATCTTTTTGAGTTCAGTCTCCTCTTCTGCCTTTGCACTGAAACTCAGTGATTGCATCCTGCTTATACATCAACAGCTTTCACTGGGGACAATCCATTTTTATCCAGGCTAGGTTCTGCAGACTGAAACACCAACACACTGGTGTGCTCATTTTAACTGTTCAGGCTTCCCTCTATCACCACCTCCCATGTGACATTTGAGGCTGCAGTGTTAAATTGGATCTCACAGGGTACTTTTTCATTCAAGCTCCTCGGGGATCGCAAAGGTGGGAAATTTGTAAATACTTATTGATCGGCCTGCAACTTGCTTTTAGTGGTCTATACAGGGTGAGAAAAGATGTTCTGATGACATGAATGCTCTTCTGGGGCTCCCTAGCATCCTGCTGCATGTCAGAGTGTTTTCCTGGTTATCACCAGCCAGTAGAAGACATTTTCATCTGTTTCCTATGTTATCTACTTGAACTAGCTGCTGACATGTTCCATTTTGCTGCTTTCTGAATAACTTGGAAGGTGTGTTGAGAATTGAGTGTGCATGATAAGGTGCCTTGGGGCCCTGCTTTGGGATCTGCCACATTTGTTGGTCAGGAAGGTAAAACCATAATGCAATAATATCAAGTCATGCTAGGATTACATGAGGCATACATTCATACATGCAATGTACATAATTATAATAGTTTTCAAAAGACATTGGGAAGAAAACTTGGGCTTAATTCATTTAAAATTTCATCAGAATTGTTGCTCTTTCTCCCTCTTTCTTCCCCTTAAATTAACTAGGTTGAAAAAGACTGTGAAGAAGTCCAAAAAGCCCATCAAGTCCAAAAAGCCCATCAAGTCGTTGCCCATATAACTTCTTGTTCCCACTGAAGGGTTATCCCATTCAGTTCTTTGTATGGTGTTTACCTTAGGGGGAGCATGACAGCTTTTAGAGCAAGTTTCTTGAAGAAGTTCTTGACAAATTATTTCTTTCAAACCCATTCCAGATTTTGTCCTGGCTACTCTTCTTAGTTAAATGATGTATTATTTCCCTGTCTTGGGATCTGCAAATCACTCTCTGTTAAGCTAAGCATAATTTCCTTCACAACTTTGCTGTATGAGAGATAAAATGCACTCTTATTCTCTGACTTTGGTGATTTTTAGGCATTTTTCCATGTGAAGCATTGCTATATGGACTTCACATCTTAAAGAAATCAGTATGTTAACAAAATACTTGATATAAATGTGTAAAGGACATAAGTTCAGGTAGATAATTTCTGGCTCTTGGTTGAAACCAGACACTGTGGCACTTGACTCCTGCAGCAATTTGACCCTCATCCTTGGCCTTTCTCACTTAGCTCCCTGTGACACAGCTGTCAGTCTCAGCTCTCCTCTCAGCCCTGTGACCAAGGCTGTGCCTCCACTGCTAATGCCAGAGCCAGCTCTGGACCCACTGCATCATGTTAACATGCTGCTAGTTTCCCAGAAAGGACCTGATCCCATTTTACAGCAGACTGCTGCAATTGCTCTGGTAGCTCTTGCCCTCTAAGTGCCCACTTTCCTCCTTTGAATTTGAAGGGCTTCAAGATGATAGATATATGAGGGGTTTATGCATAGGTGTTTACACTATAGATATTGTTTCAGTGACGTGTGTGTAAAACATGAGAATTATAACATTTTGTAGCCTAACAGGGAAAATGTGAAGATAAATACCATGATAATATAATTAGATTATTGACTAGATAGTATATTTGAGATTTTTGACATTCTGTTCTGTAAATTCTCTCTCCAATTCATATTTGCTCAACTGGTTTCAAGCTTTCTAGATCCCAGCTCCTTAAAGACTTTCCTTCTCCTGTCCAGCAAGGTTGATCAGAAAGAAGTACAACTAAATTTTTTGTACACATTGATTCCTATCATGACCTAGATGCATTTGAAGCAGATTGAGTCCATATCTGAACTGCCTTTAAACAAATTATGACAGCTATGGCAGCAAAGCCACTGATTGGACTGTATGTCAACCTAGCTACCCAGTACACTAGCTAGGCTGCCAACTATGCTGAAGTTCGAAGCACTGGCAGGATGCTTGTGAGGGTACTAATACCTTTAGCTTGCAGTTGAAGCTGAACTGTGACTTACTGAGCGCATCAGGATAAATTCTGGCACAGAAACAGATCTGAAGCCATATCCCTGCATGTGGTCTGGGTGAGAGAGTGCTTGTTGCAGAACCTCAGTGGTGCTGCATATTAGGTAATTATAGATATCTGCCTCTGTTTTGGAAATCCTAAGGGCTCATTGCTTACGTGGCTTTGGTAGTGCTGGAATTTGTTTTATCTTGTGCTGCTGTGTACTTCCGGAGGCTGGAATCCACACAGCTCTCCAAAAAGAGAAGTAGGCTTTCTGTGAATCGTTTCTAACATCCTGGCTTTGTTATAGGGGTTTTACCTGATCATCTGGATGAACAACAGCACGTGGTGTGGCAGGGGCAGAACCATGTGAGGTACTGGTTGCCCTGCCAATGCACACATGCCAACTGGCCTCCTGGCTGCCCTCTCTGGCCATGCACAGTGGCTGGTTCCCTTTGGCTGCAGCAGCTTGGTTCTTTTTCCTCTACTCAAACACAAAGGTTGTAGAAATGTTTTTTCTTTGGCATCTCCATCCATATGCCAAGTGTGAATAAAATTACTCCGCTGTTTCTAAAGAAACGTGGAGCAAGAGAGAGAAGAGATGGATGGGTGGAGAGACTGTCTGATCATGTAACTTCATTTCCTTAGAAACCCAAAGTAATCATGGCTCTCCAGAGTCCTGGACAACAATAAAAACTCTCTGGAATGTTGCAAGGGGATATATAATATAAAAGGTAAACTATGTCCTAGGTTTATTATTTTGGCTCAGAGAAGTAGGGCTATGAACCTGAAGTTGTAATACAGGGGGAGGGGATTTGATTTTGGTGACCAGAAACCAAAACACAGCAATCTCAAAACCTGTTTTCTTTCTCCTGTAGAGTTTTCTGAGGTAGGGTTTAAATGTTTTCCCCAGAGAGAAAAATGAAATATTTCCTTGAAGAGTATTTATAAAGCTAACAAAGTCTACATATTTGTGACATCAAATCACAAATGCAGTGCTATGTTGCCCTGTGGGCATGGAAATTTCAAGCTTTTCAGTACACTATTATAATAATTTTCAAATGCATTTCTTGCAAACACTGTACTTTTTGGAGACGCTTTAGTTGTACATTGGCTTACAGATTGTTATCACAGTTGCAGAAAGAAAGAAGAAAATATTTCTATTCCCAAACACCCAAATCAGACTGACAGGTCTCTGCGCTCTCTCTGAGGGATCAGCAGCGACTTCTGTTTTCCTTTGACTGTACAACTGCTTTCCAGCCCTTATGCAAAAGCATTAATCTGTGCTGGAAACAAAGCACATCTATTCATAAAAGCCCTTTGAGTATTTATGTCAGCATGTTTTCAAGAAACACTTCTAAAATGTTTTCACTAAAGTAGGATAAACGAAAAAGGAAGATTTGACCTGGAAAAATACCAGTCAGATGTGCCAGTCTATCTGCCTGGCCTTGCTGTCGCATTCAGGTTACAAGGCTGTTGCCAGCATATTTGTTGGTCTGTTTCATGTATTTCAAGGAAACTGTGTTGTTACAAATGGGGACAGCTTGTGACAATATTTATCTAACCAAAGCCATTTCTGATCATTTGGGTTAGAAGGCAGTGAGTGTGATCACCACTACATCTTGAAAGCTCCGATTTTGCTATGCGGAAGTGACTCCCCACAGACAAGTGTCTTGAATATCCTCAGTGAAGTTAATTTCACAGCTTTTCCTGGAGCTTTGTTTCTGCATTTGCAGCTGCTTTTATTCTGCCTTCACATAGTTACGAAAATCTCCCTAATTTTTAACCAGCATTATTTGTGCTAATGCTTTATTACTTCCTGGTCTTCCCAATTGGTTAATGAGACTGATTTATCTAATGTCCATTCATATGTCTGTGAATAATCCTACTTGCCCCTGGTCTTTTTGTTCCATGAAAGCGTCTCTGTAGTTGAAGATCTTCTCTCTTAAACTCTCAAACTATATAATTTAAAAAAAAATTATCCCTATATTTAAAAAAAAAGAAGTAAGATTAGAGCTATCTGTAGTGACATAGTTGCATTTTTAACATGCTGGTTTTATTAGTACTACCCAGCATAGTGTTTGACATTTCTCTGACAGTCACAGTAACTTGAATACAGTGCATTAACAGCTTCAGTCTTCCTCGATATGACCGTCTGGTGTCTTTATAATTGTGGGTTTGATTAATTCTGGATCAAGTTGAATAATTTTTTTTCCATGTAATTCAAGTCATATTTATGTCTTTTAAACCCTGGACTGCTACACAAAAACAATCAGTAAGGAGTTCTACCTGTTTCTTTTGCTCCATAAACAAACTTCAAATGCAAAGTTTTTTATGCTTAACTCAAGAAATATAATACATTTTGAATTCATTAGTGGTTGAAAAGTGTTAGATAGTGCAAGCTATGAATACCTGGCTCTGCTGACCTGAGAGCTTGCTACAACACTATGATGTGGTGGAAACATAAGCAAAGCTAGAAGAAACTGCTGGGGCAGTAGGAAGAAGCTGGTAGCTATTTATGAAGAAGAAAAGCAGGCAAGAGAGAAAACCAGCTCTAAGCTGGAACTGGCAGCTAGAGAAGTCATTTTGTTGGAGCCGTGACTGGAGGCTGAAACATAGACACATAAGAACCTTTGACAGCATCATGTGATTTCATAGTAACCTGCAGAACATAACTGGATAACAGTCCAGACTGGATAATAACAATTTCTAGCCTGTGTAATGTACCCACACTGATGAAGATGGAAATGGTCTTTCACATCTAACTCTTAAAGGATTTCCCTGTGTCTTGTGTAAAATGGATTTTCATTTTATCATTGATGACAGGAACTTACCGAGCTTGTAACCAGGATGGAATAAAACTGCCTAAACCAGGTATGAAATGTTACTCTTTGAAAATAATGCTTCCTTCTTGCCCCAAGTTTTTTTCAATCTGATTTGTAGTACAAATTTCCTGAGTGATGTTAATTAGCATGAAATGGGTTGTTCGGTAAACCTTGGGCTTCTCTTTGGGCTTCTGCTAGACTAAACCACTTCAAGGATGTATCATGCCAGTGAAAATTATCTCATTACTCATTTAAAAATTCTGAAATGGGACTGGTATTTTAGTCAAACCCAAAATTTATTCTGGTTCCTAAGAACCAGATTCTTCAATGCCTGTGTTCAGTTCCTTATCCTGGTAGGATACTTCAACGAAACTGGGCTGGATTATAATTACCCATCAAAAACACTGCCACAGGATTTCCTTGAGATCAGTTTCTTGTAAACCCTTCCATTACATATAGTACTTTTTTTCCCTTCTTGTCTCAGTTCTGCAGATAACTGAACCATCAGCTGATATTCTTTGGCTTACTGGTCTTCTGACAAACATGGGAACACTGTACCTTTGCTTCAGCTTTACACATGCCTACCCTTCACTTACTGCTTGCTAAAACAAGTAATTTATTTCATGTTGTTATGAAAACGCTCCCACTCAAACTGTGTATTCACATTGATGATGTTCTGTGATAACATACTGTACAACTTTACAGTGTCATACACTAACCACAGCAGCATGCAGGAGCTCACATGATGGTCATTTAATATCCATGACTCACAGTCCACAGGACTAGGATTCCAGCCAGCTGGATTTGTTCTAAGTGGCATGAAATGACAAACAGTGCATGAGATACAGCTCAGACACCAAACATGGTGGCCAAGCATTTTAAACAGTATGGCTCCTTGCCCTGTCCAGTGAAAAAAATAGCAAATCATGGAACAGTTTCACCCAATGACCATTGAATATAATTGTTCAATAACTTAAGAAAAATAAAGTGCTAAAGTAAAGAACGTGGTATCTTGGCCTTTCTAGGTGTTTTCTGCAACTTCTTTTTCTCTGGGTGTTTCCTCTTTTCACCTTTTCTTTAATTTTTCAGTTATAGGTTTCCGATAACTGTGCTTGTAATCTTTCTGCTTGATTTTTGTATTGAAAACTACAACTTACTTTCTGTGGCTTGATATTCAGCTGGGATATTATACAGTTGCGGAGAGCAAGAGGGATTAGATGTTACTCTCTGATTCACCCAGTCCCCGAGGAGAGCTATATAAAGATCATCCTCTTCTCCTTGGCCCCAGGGAAGCTGGGGGGCAGATTATGAGCTAGCGGAAAAGACAAAGGCATAAAGAAAAAAACCTTACCATCTGCAAACAGGTTCCAGGAGCACACATCCCTCTGCTCTTGATTTGTACAGAAATGGGAAAAAGTGTGCTCCACTGCTCAGCTGCTGTTGGTATAGCCATAGTGAGGCAGTTTAAGGGGATAAAACCCTAAAGCTGAAAGTTCTATTTCCTTTGTTTTGGCTACTCCTTTCACAGAGATTGCTCAGTTTTCTTTTCCAAGGAGAAGGTGGTGTGGAAAGGCAGAACACAGAGACTGCTGTTTACAGATGATTTTCCCTATAGCCTGGGAATCCTGAAATGTGATTGCCTTGTAAGGGCAGGGTATTTTCAAGCACTCCCTTCATTTATGTTACTATTAAACCCATGGCTTAAGTGGGGCTTCTGTGCTGGAGAGATTTTGAACTGGCTGTCTGCCCAGGGACGGATTGCAGCAAGAGTAGACTCTGTCAGAAATAGGTGGTTATATGTGTAGTTCTCTAAGTCTTGAAATGAGAGCATCACTGCTAGAGGACAAGGTTTACGCTTGCCAGTGTTTCTCTTATTTACTGAGGTCAGTTGACTCTCCTTTGCCAGTGCTGGCTATTTTTGGAATGGTGAGGATTTTCTCATTTCAGTCCTTACAGAAATGACACAACATGTGATAGTTTTGCTTCTGAGAATGCACTATGAAGTTCTAACTCTGTGTTTTCGTGCTAAAATTTCTTCTAGATTACTTGCTTACAAGTGGGAAGTGTTTTAAATTCATTTCTATAAAATATTTAATTGCATTTTTATGTGTTCTGAGGCTTTAATATTTTAAGACTGTTATTGTCTTCTCCAGAAACTCATCTCTCCTCATCTCTCAGAAGCAAAGCTCTGAACTCTAGAAAAGGGAATCAAGACAATTTTTTTTTAAAACCTATATGCAGCAGTTTTAGACTGCTTTTCAAAAGACTTAGAATTATGGATTTAAACCCAAAATCTCATATTTTGTCCTTATTTGGGATTCCATGTTTTTTAATGAAAAAACAAAATGTGGTTTGAAAAATCTGAGGAAACAAGAAACATGTATATTGAGAGCTATGACAACACCTGCCCCAGCTTTCTGTGTTCCGTGCTGCACATTTAGTTATATTTATCATACTATTTTTGCATCACCATTTTGTCCCACCTGTTATCACATGGAGCAGGGTTTTGCTGCTTCAAAGTCTTTGTCAGCTGTAAAGTCTCTGCTAGATAAATTTTATTTAAGATGAAAAGCCTTTCCAAAATAGAGGGTTGACCTTTATACACCAGGTTTTGAATTGTTTGTCGTAGTACTATCTGCTATTACCATTGTCTTTACTAGGGCTTCGTAGATTCATAGAATCACAGAATGGTTTGGGTTGGAAAGGACCTTAAGGTCATCTAGTTCCAACCCCCCTGTCATGGGCAGGGACACCTCCCACTGCACCATATAGACCAAGGCTGGCCTTGAACACTGCCAGGGATGGATCATTCACAACTTCCCTGGGCAACCCATATCCCTGCCTGACCACCCTCACAGTAAAGAAATTCTTCCTTGTATCAAATCTAAACTTACCCAGTTTAAGTTTGAACTCATTACCACTTGTCCTGTTGCCACAGTCCTTACTGAAGAGTCCCTCTCCATCATCCTTGTAGGCCCCACTACCTTAACTTTTGCTTTTAATGTTTATGATGTTCAAATATATTTTGTGCTTTAAATACATGTTACTGTTCACGTTACTGAAAGTAAACTCAAAGTGCCCTGTACAAGAAAGTAATGAGATTTGTGATGATTCTCAGTTTCTTAGAGAATTATTTTAGCCTTAGCACTTTGAGAACACTGTCCTTGCACAAATAAGCTTTCCTTAGTTATAAGTAGGCATTTAGTATAGAGAAAGATTGAAATGTATGATAAAGGCTATAATCACTTCACTGGGTCAAGGACTTTTAGGTCCTGGTGATATATATTTTAATGTGCTGAACCTAATACTTTAGATGTGCTGACTCTTTCTAGTCTGGTTCTCTGACAGAAAGTCATGATTAGAAGATCATGTATACATGAACATATGCTTTTGTAGTATTGGTGAAAACAGGATCAAAAGATGCTCTGAGTAGGTATTTTAGAGAGTACATATAAAATAGCAATGAAGTTTGAGGAGCTGTTTCACACAGCAAAATGTCAAAAGAGCCTAAAAAGCCTTTAAATGGCAAGTATTGTACAGGAAACAACCTTTTCATTTGCTGATGAATTCCCCAGTGCAACTCGCTACCTTTTGTGGCTGCCGTTTATCAGAGGGAGAGTAAAAAAAAGGAAAAAAAGACAAAAACAACAGATCTACTACCTGCAGGGATCAAACTGTGGAATTCAATGCCTCACTCTACTTGGGCCTTGAAGCTCTTCAAGAATCATTTGAGGGGAAAGACTGAGAGCCCCGAAGCCATGAAACATTACAGTTCTGCAAATCAAATTCAATAAAGGATCAGACTGATTTTCATAACTGAATTTGCCACAGAGAGAAAAAAGCAAAGAAACACTCAGCTCCAAAAACCTGGGCTGAGGCTGCGTGTGAGCTCGTTTCACAGGAAACTCTAACAGCAGGGAAAACTGTGCCCTTGCGTAAGGGAAATGCTACTGACAGTGCTGCCAGTGATAGCACTACCTTCACTGGCTGTTTGGGAGGTGGGGGACAGCACAGGAGGGATGCAAACAGCTTCAGCACAACACTTCCAAGAGGAAAGGAAGAGACAACTCTCCCGCCTTCCCTCTGTCACCCGTGATGATTTATGAACCTCTCTGTGGCTCTGCCCTGGTCTTTTCAGTGAAAGAATCCAGCTAGCTTTCTCATAATGGCAGAAGTAATTAAAAAGGGGATCAACTTCAGAGGAACATAAAACACAGACCAAAAGTCTGTCTCTAATGACATCCCCTACATTCTTTACTGGCAGCAATTCCGCTAATCAAATACCTGTTAATTTTCTTTCTAATTAGGCCTATAGCTCACCAGAGGCTTCTTTATACTTAATTTGTTGGGGTTTTATTATATGGCTCAACAGTCAGCCAACCATGTATGCATCACGTGATCCTGGTTGAGATCTTTCAGGCATTACTGCACACTGAGGCCCTTGGAGAGAACGTGCCACTACAATTTGTGAGTCACCCGTTCTTGCTCTGCCTAGGTCTTGTCATGTGTGTGCTTGTCAGGATTCATCTCCATCTCCATTACCCTTGGGGCAGAAGTCATAGTTTGTTTCTGCTCACTTGTCTGATTTTTAGCGGATCATATTCCCATCTTCAGAACCTTAAGCAAGTGCCATCTTTGGAGAATTTAAGGTGGCATTCTAGGGTCTGACTTAATTCAACTAAAAAACATTTCTTAATGGTAGGAAATATCCCCAGTTCAACCACTTTCCCAGGCTGATGCAGACTCCTACACAAAACCAAAAAAATGAATCAAAAATATTCTTTGTTGTTACCAAAAATCAAAGTGATTTTCATAACTGTTTCCTTGTATTTCTGTCATTTTAAAAAATATTTACCTTCCTTGAAGTGAAGTTGAGATCTGAGGCAGAATTTAGTCACCTGAAATGCACCTAAAAATCTTCATTAACTCTATTTTTTGCCAGGAAGTTTTGCAATAAAATTATGCACCAGTTAAACAGTTAGCTTGGGGATTGTCAAGAGAAAAATCACAGATAGGCAAAGTCCATAGTGCTTGTCGTAGTTTGAGGCCCCTCAAACAGTTCTGTGTGCACCCCCCCCCCCTCTTTCTTCCCCAGTCCCGGGGAAATGGGAAGGAGAATCCAAAGAATGCAACTCCCACAG